>CM064881.1:33464167-33701667 GCA_003313485.2 Penstemon barbatus
TGTGCCCTATGGTATTTGCAGTATTGATCGTAGTTTCGAGAGCCTGGTCTTGGCTGCGC
Source organism: Penstemon barbatus (assembly GCA_003313485.2). Lineage (NCBI taxonomy): Eukaryota > Viridiplantae > Streptophyta > Magnoliopsida > Lamiales > Plantaginaceae > Penstemon > Penstemon barbatus. The sequence goes on from CM064881.1 coordinate 33,464,227, forward strand.
GATTTTCCTCGCTTCAGGAATCCAGTTATTTCTTTCTAGGACTTCCAATATTTCTTCCATTGGAACATTTAACCTTGGGTGTTCTACTTGATTCACCCTGCTTCTTATTGGTTGATCATGGTTTCTTGGTCTTTGGTAGAAATTAGGTTGTCTGTCATGATCGGCTTTGTTGTATTCCAGTCGGTGGAAAACATTACCTCTCCTGGAAGATCGCTCGTAATCCGAAGCTTTTTGGGTAGGAAACCTATCGTGCCGTTTGGAGCCTGAGGTGGTGGCTTTGTTTTTGTTTTTATCCTTAAAGGAATTCATTTCTTCTTGGGTCATATACTTAGAAGCCAAGCTCATAATGTCGGCAAATGTTCTCGGTTGTTTTCGACTGAGGGCGTTTCCAAACTGCCTATTTTTAGTGAGGTCGAAGAGGATAGAAATTATGTAATCGATATTCGGTGAGTCGATTTTGAGTAGTTCTACGTTGAACCTTGCCAACCAATTTCTTAGGGATTCTCCCTCTTGTTGGTGTATGGTTCCTAGGTAGCTCATCGGAAGTTTTTGCCTCCTCTGACTGGCAAATTGCTGTATTAGTTTATTGCATAATTCCCGGAAACTGAATATAGAGTTGGCCGGCTGTTTGGCGAACCAATCCAGCGCGAGTCCTTCGAATGTTGTTACCATTAGCTTGGCGGTGAATTCGGCGGAGTGAGCATACAAATTCATTATGTTCGTAAAGCTAAAGATATAATCGTCCGGGTCGGTGGTTCCATCATATCGGGGTAGTCTTCCCGGGACCTGTCCTGCGGACTGTGCTTCTTTTATTTCCCTGCAGAAAGGAGAGCATGCCGCAAGGCTTTCCTGGAGTTCTGTAGTCCGGGCCCAGGGGTTTTGTGCAGATCGTAATCGTTGTTCGAGTCGCTCCTGTACCATCCTTTCAATTTCTCGTTCTGAGAATCGAGTCGCTCTTGGTCTATAGGGGATTGTATCATCTATATCATCTTCGATTGGGATGATCGTTCGTTCCTTCGATCCGCTGCGAACTGCTTGTGGTACTCTTCGACCAGTTCTTCTTTGGGGACGGTTGTCGGAGGGTTTAGAATTGACCTGCTGTGGGCTGTGCAGCGAGCGACGCTCACTTGCTGGGCTGTCAGCTTGTTGAGAGGTCCGTTCGTTCGGCCTTGGCACTCCTGTCGCAGGAGTTGCTCCGGGAGCCGTAACATTTCGAGGAGTTTGGTCTAAAACTAGCAATTCTTCTGGAGAGAGTGACTTGAAGAGCATCGCTATTTGTTTCAGTTTTTCCTGAGCGCCAGGGAGAGGAGCGGGTATTTCGGGGAGCTCCGGTTCCTCTGGTATTGTACCGGTAAGACCTCCTTGGTGTTCCTGCTGACGGGAACGGGTATCTGGGAGGTTTTCATTGGTGTTTGGATTGTTGTTATCGTTGTTGTCTTGTGGATCTTCAGATGTGTTGTGACCCGTGGTCGTATTGCTTCTCGCTCCGACGCGAGCGCTTTTCCTTGGGCGAGCCATGTGTCGATTCGAATAATTAACCTAGCCCCACGGTGGGCGCCAACTGATTTAACCGGATTTCGTCGGGTTAATTGTATATCAGTAAATTTGTAATATCGGTGGGGTTTACGATATTTATGTATATATATTAAGTAGGGCTCTGTTACTTTATTCCGGATGGATCAAACACAAAGAGAAGCAGTGATTAAGAACAAGAAGCAAAACCACAAAGAAAGCTAATAACACTTTAATCTGGAGATCAAAATACTATGAATAATATTGATTCTTATTCAGTTGTAATGCCTTAGGCAGAGAATATATGGGTATCCTTAAAGTGGAGGATTTCGTTCTTGTTTAATACAATGATTAGCCAGGTATTTATACAATGTTTAACCTAGCGTTACATGGAAACATAGTCCTAATAGGACTCGGCCCAATTATCCTTCATGGGTCCGGAGTATCATCTTCTGATCGAAGAGAGCTGCGCTTTGCTGGGTCTGCGAGGGAATCCCGATCTGTTTGGGTTGGTCGGATCGATCTTAATTTCTTCATTCGATTCGAGTAATATATAGGGTGCGAAATAGCCCCCATCACATATCTTGCTTGATAGTTTCCACATTATGAGCAGTGTCTTCTATCAGCGAAGTAGGAACAGGAGCAGCTCTTTGGGTTGGTTGACTTAAAGCAGTCAACAGATTTGCAGTTATCTTCTCTTCTAACTCCTTCATTGAATTTGAGATCATCTGTTGAATTGAGTTCAACAGAGATTGCTGTAAGTTCTGAGAAGTAGAAGTAACATCAGTTGGAACAGGAGGTAAGGCAGGGGTTGCTTCTTCAGTAATCTGATCTGCTGGACCAGGAGTAGTCTCTTTTTCCTTGGTCTCATCAGCTTGACTAGGAGTGCTTTCCTTCTCCTTAGTCTGATCAGCTGGTTCAGAATTGCCTTCCTTTTCCTTGTTCTGATCAGTGGGGTCAGAAGTAACTTCCGTTTCTTTGTTTTGATCAGCAGGGTCAGAAATACCTTCTTTCTCTTTATTCTGATCAGCAGGTGGTGCTTGGACCTTCTTAACATTTGCAATAGTAGTCATTTTACCTGCATTATCAACAGTAGACCTATGAGTAATCCATGTCAAATCATCAATTGGAACAAACGGGGAGATTGGATCCTCAGGCAGCTCTTCATAAGGTCTAATAGTAGGTCCATAAACAATCTGCTTCAGACTTGGAAGAGGGATCATAGAACTTGGCTGTCCCTTCATCTTCCTAGTCCTTTTGGCCCAAGTTTCCATTGTTTGGGAAACTGCCAGCTTGATTAAACGTTCCTTAAGATCTTCATTTTCAGCATACTCCTCTGAAACGGAATTATATAATTTCTTTGCTTCAGCTTTCACAATATGACTGATCCTCAGTCTCAACTTATCCAAGAAGAATTCTGAGTCCAAAGCTTGTGTCAGAGAACCTGTCTCAAGCCATTTCATAACCCAGGCTTCTTCATCAGCAAAAGCCTTCCAACTTGTAATTTGATCCTTACTCTTTGTGAGACGATAGTCCCTCCATCTGTTATATCGAACCTTTTCTTTGTTAAACATCGTCAGACGAGTAATCTTGTTATTTTCAGCATCCAACCGTGCAATAAACTCATCAAAAGCAGCAGGGTCATCTCTAACAATCTCCACTGCCAGTTTTACCTATGCTCTTCTCTTAGGTTGTACTGCTGGGGTAGGCATAACTGGTTTAGGTTTGGTGGGATCTCTTTGTTCACCAATTGTAATACCACCAATTTTCCTTGAACCATGAGAGTCCTTAGCACTTGCTTCTATGGCAGCAGCCAACTCTGCTGCTTCAACAGCATCTCTTTGTGCTTGAGTCATTTTACTGGTTTCTTCTTCCAGTCTCTTGAGCTCAAGTGCCTTTTGGCGATCTTCCTCTTCCTTTTCAGCAACTTTCCTTTGTCTCTCAGCCTCATCTAATTTCTTCTTTTCATCAGCTGTGAGATAAGGAATTACAGTTTTACCAGTCCTTAGCTTCTTTGCTTCCGGACTTTCCACAGTTTGTATTGGAGTGGCAGCAACAGGAGCAGGGTGCAGAAGGAGTGCATCCCCTTCATTTGTTGTGCCAGTCTGCTGTATTTCTCTATCTTCAGCAAACACTCCAACAGTTGAGTCTCCAGCAGGTTCAGCAGCAGGTTCTTCAATGATAATCGGTCTCTCTGCTGATGCTGGTATCTCCCTTACTTTTTCAGTTGACTCTTCAGTGAAGGTAACCTTTCTTTTTGCCTTTGATTTTGTTATTCTTCCTGAAGGTTTAGGTCTAGGACGTCCCCTTGCAAAACTCCTTGTCCTCATTCTCTTTGCAACTTGAGGAACATGTTCATATGATTCTGTTCTCTCAGGAGATGATCCAGTCTCCATCCTCTCATGTTCTTCAGTGAAATCATCAATTACTTTGTCAGGAATGACAATCTCAGGCTGAGCTGATCCAGCTTCAGCAGTAGTGTTTACTGTTTGATCAGCAGACCCACTGGTCTGACCAGCCTTTTTGCTCTTCTTGGCAGGTGCCTTAGCAGTCTTTGCAGGAGCCTTTCTTTTAGAAGTACCTACACTTCTAACTGGCTCATACAGCTTGAATTCTTTTCCACCATGGATAGCCTTTCCATTTACCACTTGGCAGTTCAAGCATATGAACAGATGACTAAGCAAAATGCCATAGTTGGTCTTCTTGTCACTCAGCAAATCAAAAACATGAGCAGCCTAGTTGACTTTCAAACCATAGTAGATGCAAATCATTGTATAGTATCTCATTCTGGGTAAACCATCCAGAGAACTGGTGCTGCAGTCCAACACCTTCGCAATTATATCAGCGAACCTCTGATACTCATCCTTCAGCTGAGTCTTCATCAAAGTTCCTGACATCTCTTCTCCCTCCTTAGCACAAATCAGCCAAAACTCCTCCTCTTTCTCAGACCCTAGGTCTGTTACATCTCCTCCCTCATTTGTCAGCCCATAAACTTCACTTAAAACAGCAGCCGATATACAAATCTTCTTTCCCCCAACAATGGCAGTCATTGTAGTCTTATCATCGTTGAGTTTCCTGGTTTTGTAGAAGTCAGCAACATCGTCCAGAAAGACATAATCCTCATGAGCTTCTAGAACAGGTACCAGCGATGATTCCTTAATTTTCTTCATGATTTCCATCATGAGATCCGTGCCAGTGGCGAAGAATTTGTCGTAGCTTAGATATCTTCCCTCAGCAATAGCCATTTTTGAGATTAAGTGATGTGATTTTGTAGAAAACGGAGAGCTAGAAAACAGATAGCTTATAGAGTTAGAGAATTTTGAATTTTGTGTGCGTAAGTCGACTGATATGTTCAGATCGGATTTTATACATTTCCTTAGGTTTTGGTTATCGTGATTAGTGTGAACCGTAAGATTGATTTGACAGTTTTAAATCGTGTAGGTGAGAATTGCGGACTTCAAATTTATTAATTTAATGTCAGATGGGCGGGAAACTCAATCGACACTTATCTGTTACTTATAAAAGCGTGTTTCAAAAGATACGATTTATGACCATGCTTATATAATGTATCAGATGAGTAGAGTTTAACTTATCTGACAGACGAGTGATTTGATATCTGATATTACTAGAGAAAGCCAATAGCTAGTAATCTTACTCTCCTGTTTGTCAATCCAGCAAGATAATTTAATCTTCAATCTTCAAGAATTAAGAACAGATCTTCTGATAACATAACATCAACTAACTGTCATTAACCAATTTCATCTTTAGAACAGAAGTACCGCTAGTCTTACACGTTCCCCCTGTCTTTAAGAATTCATAAGTTAGCTAGTCTGTTGAGAGTTAATCCTTGAATATGATAACGGATGATTGTGCTGATGAACTTCAGTCTTCTGATAAGTTCCCCCTCAGCTCATGCATCCAAATTTAGTAGTCCTAGTTCAGCTCTTAGAGTTGAAAACCTTACTTCACTTGGAGGTTTGGTGAAAATGTCAGCTATCTGATTGTCTGTATGAACATACTCAATTATAACATTTACTTTCTCCACATGATCTCTAATGAAGTGATGCTTGATCTCAATATGTTTAGTCCTTGAGTGACTTGTAGTATTCTGAGTAAGTGAGATTGCACTTGTATTGTCACAGTAGATTGGAATTCCACTGATCTTGATATTTTAATCTTCTGTTGATGCTTCAACCAAAGTATCTGTGCACAGCAAGCTCCAACAGCTATATACTCAGCTTCAGCAGTAGATATGGATACTGAAGTCTGTTTCTTACTCATCCATGAGATCAGACGACTGCCAAAGAATTGACAAGCACATGTTGTGCTCTTCCTATCAATTTTGCAGCCAGCAAAGTCTGAATCTGAATATCCAATAAGCTCAAATCCAGATTCTCTAGGATACCACAATCCCAACTCTTGAGTGGCCTTAATATATTTCAGTATTCTCTTGGCAGCTAAGAGATGAGATTCCTTATGATTTGATTGAAATCTCACACAAACCCCAACAGAGTACATGATATCAGGTCTGCTAGCTGTTAGATACAACAGTGACCCAATAATGCCTCTGTATTTGGTTATGTCCACTGATTTGCCATCTTCATCTTTATCCAAACGAAGACTAGTAGACATTGGAACAGTAGCAGTGGAGCTAGTTTCCATACCAAATTTCTTAAATAGATCTCTTGTGTATTTTGCTTGGTTGATGAATATTCCATCAGGCAACTGTCTAACTTGCAAACCAAGAAAATAATTGAGCTCACCCATTATGCTCATTTCAAACTTGTTCTGCATCAGCTTGGAGAACTTGTCACACATCTGTTGGTTAGTTGAACCAAAAATAATATCGTCCACATATATTTGCACAAGTAATATATGATTCTCCCATTCAATTGTGAACAAGGTCTTGTCTACCTTACCTTTGCGAAATCCTTTAATTAAAAGAAAATCATATAGGGTATCATACCATGCTCTTGGAGCCTGTTTCAGTCCATAGAGGGCTTTCTTCAGACGATACACCTTGTCTTCTTGTTGATAAGCTTCAAATTCAGGCGGTTGTTCAACATATACTTCTTCTTGCAATTCTCCATTGAGAAATGCTGACTTCACATCCATCTGATAGACAGTGAAGTTCTTGTAAGCATCATAGGCAAGAAGCAGTCTGATTGCTTCAAGTCTTGCTACTGGTGCAAATGTTTCATCAAAGTCAATTCCTTCTTCTTAACAATAACCCTTGGCCACTAATCTTGCTTTATTTCTGGTAACAATACCATCTTCATTCATCTTATTTCTGAAAACCCATTTAGTGCCAATTACTCTTTGATGACTTGGTCTTGGAACTAAGTACCATACTTCATTCCTTTCAACTTGATTCAACTCTTCTTGCATAGCTTCAATCCAGAAGGAATCACTGAGAGCTTCTTCAATTTGTTTAGGCTCTATTTGAGATAGAAAACTGACAAACATAGCATCTTGTGCAGCAGCTCTTCTTGTCTTCACTATCCAAAGGATCACCAATCACTAACTCTGGTGGGTGATTTCTGAGCCATCTGAGATCAGGTTGCAGGTCTGAATGTTGTCCTCTGTTTTGATCTTGCAACACTACTGTTGGAGATTCAGTAGTAGTCTGTTGAACCTTTGTCGTCTGTTGAACAATCTCTGGCCTGTCAGCTGTTTGCGACCCGCCTGTTAGACAATCAGTGATCTGATTTTGAACAGCACTTGAGTTGGCAGCTTGGTTGAGATCAGGTAGTATGATTGGAACATATTCTTCATTCTTTCCAACATTCAACTTCTGTAAATCAGTAGACAGATCTTGATTACCAATTTGATTCTTTTCAGAAGATTGACTTGGCTCATCAAATACTATATGAATGGATTCTTCTATTAGTAATGTTCTTTTGTTAAAAACTCTATAAGCCTTACTAACAGTAGAGTATCCTACAAAAATAGCTTCATCAGCCTTTTCTGCAAATGCAGTAGGGTGATTTTTCCCATTATTTAACACAAAACATTTACAACCAAAATTTTTAAAGTAATGAATATTTGGTTTCCTGTTGTTCCAAACTTCATATGGAGTCTTATTTTGATTTTTGTTGATCATGCATCTGTTTTGGGTAAAGCAGGCTGTATTTGTTGCTTCTGCCCAAAATCATTGTGGCAGCTTAGCTTCAGCTATCATGGTTCTGACAGCTTCCTTCAGTGTTATGTTTCTCCTTTCAGCAACACCATTCTGTTGAGGGGTTCTAGCAGCTGAGTACTCATGATGTATTCCTTTGTTGTTACAATACTCTTCAACTCTGTCCCTCTATCTGATCTGATCTTCAATATCTTTGTGCTTTTCTCATTCTGGATCAGTTCCATCATATTAGTAAGATGTTCCTTGGTTTCACTTTTCTTCTTCATGAATATCACCCAAGTATATCTTGAATAGTCATCCACAACAGCTAGACAGTATTCCTTTCCACCATTGATGACTGGATCAATGGGTCCAAATAAATCCATGTGTAGCAGCTCCAAGATTCTTTCAGAAGATTGGTGCTTCTTGCTTTTGAATGATGACTTGATTTGTTTCCCTTTCTGACACGCATCACAGAGCTTATCTTTGCTCATGACTGTTTTTGGAATTCCTTCTACCAGATCATTCTTTATCAATCTGTTTATGGTCTTGAAGTTTAAATGATTCACCATTTTGTGCCATAGCCAGCTAACTTCACTTGGTGTTAATGCCACCAAATAAACGTTTGAATTCTTGTCAGCAGAATTCCAGTCGACTATGTAGACATTTCCTTGTCGTCTTCCAGATAAAATTACCTTCTTTGTACCGATCTGTTCAACATAGCACTTATCTGTTGAGAAGATGACTGAATATCCTTTGTCACAAAATTGACTTATGCTCAGCAGGTTGTACTTTAGGCCTTTAACATATGAGACGTCAGATATCTCTATGTTTCCTTTGATTAGTCTTCCTTTAGCTACAATCTTGCCTTCTTTGCTGTCTCCAAAAGTAACATTTGGACCATCCACAGCAACAACATCAGTCAGCTCATGTATGCTTCCACACCTGTGCCTTGAACAGCCACTGTCCAAGTATCAAATACTCTCTACTTACTCCTACTCCTAATCCTAACCTACCAAACAAAAATAAAATTGTTTTAGGTACCCTTATTGAGAGGGTCCCGGAGGATTAGTTCCACCTTTGACAACCCAAGATGTTGATGTCTTAGGCTTCTTAGCTTCTGAGTTTTGACAGGAGCATGAACAGTTTTATCTTTATCATAATTAGCAGATAAGTCAGGTTGATGATCAGTATGATAAGGAAAATGTTCATAAGCAGGGTCAGGTGCATGATAAGCAGGATATGCATGCATTGGATGAGCAGGGTATGGTGCATAGTAAGTTGGAAATTGAGGTGCATGATACATAGGAGGATATGCAGCAGGTTGCACATAATAAGACTTATTTCCATACCAAGCATTTTGATTTTTCTTATTCTCATGCTTCTTTGGTTTACTAGATGCTTGCTCGTTAACAGATGACTTAGTTTTACCACTAGTCTGATTCAACTTAGCTTTATCAGCAGACTTCTTAGGACTCTGCTGTTTGGTCTTACTAGTCTGTTTACCTACACTAGGCTCTTTGCTCTTTTTAGCCTTAGGAGATTTCTTCTCCTTTAACACTTTCTCAGGTGAAGCAGGTTTAGCAGTTTGAACATACAGAATGACCTTACTATTGTCAGCAGATATGAATTTTTCAGTATGATTCAATTCTAACTTATCATGTTCTAAAGGCATCTTCTGTTTACTAGACATATGAGTGGATGCAACAGATGATTTCTCATGAGACTCAATAACTTTTTCAAGTTCCATGATTTTACCCTTATAGACTTCACATTCAGCTTTCAAAGATTCATGTTCTTGCTCAAGCAGTTTATATTCAGCTGATTCTCTTGGCTTTTCGGCTGTGAGTTTCAGTTAACTGTTTTGCCCTTTTAGCAAAATCATCTCTTTCTTAAGCTTTTTATATGCTTCAGCAATACTAGTATTGTTAAGCATCATTTGTTCAAATGAATTAAATAATTCATTATCAAGAGGAGTTACCTCATCCTCAGAGTCATCAGATTCCTTGGCCATCAAACAGATGAGAGCAGGGTTCTCTTCATCAGAAGACTCTTCGTCAGAAGTGTCTGAGTCTAAATCAAATGAGTAGACAGCAGTCAGCTTTTCTGCTTCAGCCATCATTGCCTTGCCTCTCTGATGCTTTATTTCCTTTCTGATTCTCTTCTCTTCTTCAGTGTATTTCTCTGCTTTTGGATATGGACAGTCTCTGATGAAGTGTCCCAATTTCCTGCAGTTATAACACATTAGTTTGGCTTTATAATCATCATTTTCTTGAGAAGAAGAGTTAGGTTTAGAAGTAGAAGCATTGTTATATTTGTTCTTCATTTTTCTTTTGCAGAACTTCTTGAAATTGTTCATCAGCAATGCTACATCTCCAGTTGTGTACTCCTTTTTGTGGAGTAGTGTGGCTTCATCAGATGAGTCCACTTCTTTACTTCTCTGTGCTGGTCTTCTGGGATTTTCAGCAGCAACTAAGGCAGTTGTGGGTCCTGAAGTTGAGGTTTCTTCAATTCCCATTCTTGGCAGTTTATACTCGAATGCCTTGAGTACGGAGAACAGCTCTGTAAGTGAGATCTTTCCCAAATCTCTTGATTCTTCCATCGTTGTCACCTTCATGTTGAACTTGGGAGGTAAAGCCTTTAGTACTCTGACTGTGATTTCTTTGTCAGTAAAGGTTTTTCCCAACTTTAGAACTTCATTGAGTGTTCTGGTGAACCTGGTATCCATCTGATCAATGGTCTCTCCAGACTTCATTTTGAAGTTATCCAGTTTCTCCAAAGTAACAGTAAGCTGATGCTCTTTTATAGCATCATTGCCTTCGCTCATATCACGAACTTTCTCCCACATCTCCTTTGCAGTTTTGCAATGTTTGACTTTGTCAAACCGATCATTATCCAGGGCTTTAGTCATGATAAATCTTCCGACTTTATCCAGGTTGAAAAACTTGATTTCATCTGGTGTCATCTCATGAAGGTCTTTCTCCACCACGGTATCAACTTCATTTATCTTTATCGTCTTGGTGAATTTGAATGGACCTTTTATGATACATGTGTACATATTATCATTATAAGCAGCTAGGAAAATCTCCATTCTGATTTTCCAGTCCTCAAAGGACATACCAGCAATGTGGGGAACATGGCTGATACAATCCATTTTTCAAAAAGATGCTCTTTTGAAAAGTTTTGAAAACCTTTGAAAAACACTTGGATCAAGCTTGTTGATCAGGCAGCTGATTCTAATGAACCACCTGCTCTGATACCACTTGTTGGTCCCAAGTGGTCAGATGAGGTCTAGAGGGAGGGGGGGGTGAATAGACTTCTGAAAATTTTTAGACTTAAAAACTTTTCAGTCTTCTGTCAGCAGACTAAGCTTATGAAAAATAGTAAGCTGACTATGCTGATCGTGAACAAATCTTGAACAGCAGAGTGACCACTCTTCTTATAATAACTTAGCTGATTTCAGCAAAATCAGTTTTACAAGAGTATACTTGCAGCGGATAATTTAAAACTGTTTTTCACAAGTAGACTAAGTCTTTTAAAGATTTTATCCCAGTTTAAAAACTCCTTCAAAATCTTTAAAGCAATTCAAAGTGTTTACTTGTGCAATTTTGAAATATGCAAGAAAACTTAAATGCAAGAATAACACAAAGAATTTTTATAGTGGTTATATGGATAAAAATCCTTTAGTCCACTCTTCCAGATCACTTAGATTCTGGGTTATACTATAAACACAAAGTTTACAATATTTCTCCACTTACACCTAAACAACAAATGAAAAGGTTGTAAGCTCACAATAGGAAATCACTCAGAAAACCTATCCTCTGAAGTTAGATCGCTCACAAAGATGGATCTCAACTCCGCACAACACTCAGCTAATACAATTTCACTCAGAAAGTATTTTCTATTTTTCTTCAACTGGGTTTCTGTCAACAAATGACTTCACCAGACGAGTGAGCTGTTCGAGCTTCTTGAGACTTAGAAAATTTTTTGCTTCCCGAAAACAAAATCTCAGAAATGTTGTTGTGTGTTTTTCGCTCGTTGAATGCAGCTCTATTTATACTTGGATTTGAAAATATGACCGTTGAAGGAAATCACAATTCAAATCCATAGCCTTAGCCCAATTTCAGAACGGCTCCCTGCTACAGTCCTTTTCTGCTGTACGATCCTGTAGCAGCATTAAATGCACCCTGCTGATCCGAGAGTAATCTTCAATCATTCGCCATTACTACCCTTCTCTTTCAGCATTTATTACACCAAGTGCATTTATTACCGTTGAACTATCTCATGATCTCTTCTACTCTGCTGATTGAAGCAACCCTTTTGATAGATACTCTGCTGATCAAACTCTGAACTAATCTGATTTGAGTCAGCTGATGGTCTACCCTTCTGATTGCTGTTTCAGCATAAGATCAGTAGTTCTCTGGGCTTAGAATTTTGTACCCTTCTGATGTCTTCTTTACTTGGTCAAAATTCTTCTAAGGGAACTAAGCTTTCCATACTTAGCTGATTTTGACGTTTTGGAAATCATCAAAACCTTCCCTTATCTTCTTATCTTCTTTGCACTTCATCTTCATCTTCATCCAACACCTGGATCGGATTAGGGTGTGAATAATGATTGTGCATAACAATCATTATTTACAGATGAAGACCTAAGATCGATTAAAAGCCCTGGAGATAGGCCCCGACCCTGCTCTTCTCTGCTCAGCGACTTGATCGATCGGTCAAGGAAGTGTGTCTTGAACCTGCCATGTGGCGAGTGATTGACATGAAAACATTATGCAACCTCCAAATCATTTACCGTGACGCTGTGGATCGAAGTATCTTAGCTTTGTTTGTAGAACTTGTAGTAGGATAGGAGTGGATGTATTTTTCTTTTTGAACTCGAATTCATGATCTAATAATCACTTGTAACTGTACGGAGAATATATGAATGAAAAGTTGTTTTTGCTTAACTGTTGTTGCATTTTCTTTTGTCTTCTTTGCTCGAACAATAATAAAAATGAACTTCGAAATAATCATTCGAATGAACAAATCGAACTTGACAAACATGAATCAATCTTGATAGGCAACTTGAAGTCTTGGATTATTGTCGTTCGAATAATAAATTCCAAAACCGATTCGAGCATCGTTTACTTCGAAATATAATATAACTTTAAACCCTCGGCGATCAACTAATATTGAATTAACTTGAACATTCGTTAGTTAATGAATTGTTCAACCAAAGTCCCATCGATCATGGAGTTTACTGCTTTCAACGCGAGATTCTTCAAAGAAGTTATTGACCAAGGAAGAAATCAGATGCAAAGGATTGCTGAGTCTCTTCATAACTTATACTTTCAAGTTTGCCTTTCTCATGACTGGTAGACACCATGATCGGAAGATGATACTTACACTTTTTTTTTTTTTTTATTATTATCGGTCGTAGCAATAGCCTTCACCTGAGGGTCTTAGCAACAACTTTCACCCTTTTTTGTTTTTTATCGGTCATAGCAATAGCTTTCACCTGAGGGTCTTAGCAACAGCTTTCACCCTTTTTTATTTTTTATCGGTCGTAGCAATAGCTTTCACCTGAGGGTCTTAGCAACATCTTTCACCCCTTTTTTTTTTTATCGGTCATAGCAATAGCTTTCACCTGAGGGTCTTAGCAACAGATTTCACCCTTTTTTTTTTTTTTTTTTTATCGGTCATAGCAATAGCTTTCACCTGAGGGTCTTAGCAACAGCTTTCACCCTTTTTTTTTTATCGGTCATAGCAATAGTTTTCACCTGAGGGTCTTAGCAACAGCTTTCACCCTTTTTTTTTATCGGTCATAGCAATAGCTTTCACCTGAGGGTCTTAGCAACAGCTTTCACCCTCTTTTTTTTTTTTTATCGGTCATAGCAATAGCTTTCACCTGAGGGTCTTAGCAACAGCTTTCACCCTTTTTTTGTTTTTTTAATACTTGGTCGACAGATGTTGAGATTGGCCATAATCTTAAAGTACTATAAGTGAAGTGATAACATCTTTGGCGAAACAAGAGCTTCATTGAATAGATAATCCTTTACGACCAAAATAAAGAGGCAGAACGAGATAATAGGACAGTAGATAGACTAGAAACTGGTAAATAGTCTTCATCGTTCGTAATAACGCATTTTCGAGCTGTGTGCTCCTTGTCTCTTCGAATTTAGAGAAGATGAGTACTCGATTTCCTGGGTATCAAAACCTTTGTTCGACCGTTCTTAATCGATCAAACTGGTGCTTTAATTTTTCTCATTCTTATCGTAAGAAAATATAGAGTTTGGCGGTGATCATGATTCCTCAGCAGAAAATCCCTCGAATAATCACATAAATTCATCATATTGACAAAACCGTCGATATGTTGCCCGGGGTCGGTAATCCCGTTATACCGTAGTAACCTTGTTAGAGCATCGTACGATATTATTTCCGATCTCGGATCAACGACAGCCGCACGGTGGGAACATTGTCCTGGGGAACGATTGGTGGAGCTTCTGATTATTGAGCCGCTCGAGATAGATTATCGGGCTCATTGTTAACTGAGTTTTGTGCTCTGGCTACGCGAGAAAGCTCTCCTCGAATATATATATATATATATTTCCTCGTAGTATGCATTTTTCGATCTAACACCCAAATAAGGCCCCACGGTGGGCGCCAATTGATCTTACGTAGTTTCGTGTATGATCAAAGAGGTGTATAAAATAACTAAAGATACGATTGAATTAATAAAAGATCAATAATATGTGTATTCCGAACGTGAGAGTATAAATTACAGGTAATGGTGTCCTATTTGAGCATTATAGGATGCCGTACAAGCTAGAGGAATAATACATAATAAGTGACCTATGCTAATTTTCCAAGATGGCTCCGAGCAGCAGTCATCGAGCCGAGAGCACCTGGGAAAGCGGGTCCGTCCCCCCTTCATAAATGCTCGTGGTATTTATAGTTGAATTGGTCCATCCGCAGGGATATATTTCTCGGCCTAAAGGCTTGGGCTTGTGATCGGCCCAACAGTAATCTCCGATCATGAGCTCTATCTTGGTTGACTGGATTTGGGCTTCAACTATACACTTCCAAGGTCGAGATTCATGTTCTTCGCTTCTATTAAGGCTTCTCAGAGTAGATTCCAAAATATCCCTCATCATGGACAACGATCGGTTTGACGAAGTCAAGCATTACAAGACTGCAAAGGAAATGCGGGATAAGGTCCGTGACATGAGCGAAGAAAACGACGCCATAAAGAAGCACCAGATGAGTGTTTCTCTTGAAAAGTTAGACAACTTCAAGATGAAGTCTACGGAAATCATTGATCAGATGGATACAAGGTTTACAAGGACGCTGAAGGATGTTCTAAAGCTGGAAAAGACCTTTACTAACAAAGAGATTACTGTCAGAGTACTGAAGGCCCTACCTCCGAAATTCAACATGAAGGTGACGACTATGGAAGAGTCACGGGATCTGGGGAACAAACGAATCTAACTGCAAAGAATGGGTATTGAAGAAACATCAAATTCAGGCCCGCAGTTGCACCGGTTGCTGCTGAAAACCTAAGAAGAACAGCAAGCAAGAATAAATAAGTGGACTCATCTGATGAAGCCACACTGCTCAACAAAATGTAGTACACTGCTGAGACATAGCACTGCTGATAAATAATTTCAAGATGTTCTACAAGAGAAAAATGAAAAACAAATACAACAATGCTTCTACTTCTAACCCTACCTCTTCTTCTCATGATAGTAAGGATACATATAAATCTAAACTAATGTGTTATAATTGTAGAAAATTGGGACATTTCATCAGAGATTGCCTATATCCTAAAGCTGAAAAGTACACTGAGGCAGAGAAGAGTATAAGAAAGGAGAGAAAACATCAGATTAGCAAGGTGCTGATGGCCGAAGCAGAAAAGCTTGCTGCTATCTACTTGTCTGATTCAGATTCAGACACTTCTGAAGAAGAGTCTATCGAGGATAAGAACCCTGCTCTTATCTGTCTGATGGCCAAGGAATCTGACGATTCTGAGGATGAGGTAACTCCTCTTGAAAATGAATTATTTAATTCATTTGAGAAAATGGTTGTTAATAATAGAAGTGTTATTGATGCATTTGCAAAGCTTAAGGAAGAGATGATATTGCTAAGAGAGCAAAATAGTTCACTAAAACCTAAGGATGAAAAACCAAAAGAATCAGTTGAATACAAACTGCTTGAGCAAGAGAATGAATCTCTGAAGGCTGAATGTGAAGTATATAAGGATAAAATCATGGAACTCAAAAAAGTTATAGAGTCTCATGATAAGTCATCTGTTGTATCTACTCACATGTCTAGTAAATAAAAGATGCCATTAGAATATGATAAATTAGAACTGAATCATACTAAAAAATTCACATCTGCTGATAATAGTAAAGTCATCTTGTATGTTCAGACAACTAAATCTGCTTCACCTGAGAAAGAATTAAAGGAGAAGAAACTCCTAAAGCTAAGAAGAGCAAGGAGCCAATGTTAGAAAAACATACTGGTAAAGCTAAACAACAAAGACCTAGGAAGTCTGCTGATTAAAGTAAAACCAACTAGACTAGTAACAAAACTAAGTCGTCTGTTAATGAGCAAGCATTTAGTAAATCAAAGAAGCATAAGAACAAAAAAAATCAAAATGCTTGGTATGGAAATGAGTCATTATATTATGTGCAACCTGCTGCATATCCACCTATATATCATGCACCTCAATTTCCACAATACTATGCTCCTTATCCTGCTCATCCAATGCATGCATATCTTGCATATTATGCACCATACTATGCTTATGAACATCATCCTTATCATACTGATTATCAACATAACATATCTGCTGAATATGATGAAGATAAACCTATTCACGCTCCTATCAAAGCTCAGAAGCCTAAGAAGCCTAAGACTTCAACATCTTGGGTTGTCAAGGGTGACATTAATCGTCAAGGACCCTCTCAATAAAGGGTACCTAAAACAATTTTCTTTTGTTTTGTAGATTAGGATTAGGAGTAGGAATAAAGTAGAAAAGAAGTGGTACTTGGACAGTGGATGTTCGAGACACACGTGTGGTAACATACATGAACTGACAAATGCGGTTGTTATAGACGGTCCGAAAATTACATATGGAGACAGCAAATAAGGCAAGGTTGTAGCATGCGGAAAGCTGATCAAAGACAACATTGAGATATCTGACGTCTCTTATGTTCAAGGCCTCCAATACAATCTACTAAGCATTAGTCAATTTTGTGACAAAGGTTTCTCGGTTATCTTCTCATCGGATAAGTGCTACGTTGAACCGATTGGTACAAAGAAGGTCATCTTATCTGGAAGACGACAATGAAACATTTACGTAGTCGACTGGAATTATGCAGACAAGGATTCTCACGTTTGCTTGGTGGCTTCAACACCGAGTGAAATCAGTTGGCTTTGGACAAAAGGATGAATCACGTTAATTTCAAGACCATCAACAGATTAACCAAGAATGATTTGGTAGAAGGAATTCCAAAAACAGTCATGAGCAATGACAAGCTGTGTGACGCATGTCAGAAGGTAAACAAATCAAGTCATCTTTCGAAAGCAAGAAGCACCAATCTGTACCCATCATACTACTTGAACTCAGCTGCTAGCTCAAGTGTTATTCAAAATCAGTCTGCTGATTGTCTAACAGACGAGTTACCAACATTTGACAGACCAAAGATTGTTCAATAGACTATAAATGTTCAACATACTACTATTGAAACTCCAACAGTAGTGTTGCAAGATCAATCAAGAGGTCAACACCCTGATTTTCAACATGAACTCAAATGGCTCAAAAATCACCCACCAGAGTTAGTGATTGGTGATCATTTGGATAGAGTAAAGACTAGAAGAGCTGCTGCAAATGATGCTATGTTTGTCAGCTTTCTATCCCAAATAGAGCCTAAACAAGTTAAAGAAGCTCACAGTGAGTCTAACTAGATTGAAGCTATGCAAGAAGAGCTGACTTAATTTGAAGGGAATGAAATCTGGTACTTAGTTCGTAGACCAAGTCATCAAAGAGTCATTTGCACTAAATGGGGTTTCAGAAATAAGATGAATGAAGATGTTGTTATCACCAGAAATAAAGCAAGACTAGTGGCCAAAGGGATTCTGTCAGGAAGAAGGAATTGTGATAAGAATACAAAGTGTCAAGTTTTTATGCATTATTATTTACTATTTAATATTTATTTGACACCGAATCACACTCATTATTCTTATATTTTGATCTAGGATACAATTGGAGGCATTAAGTGCAAAAGAAGCTAAGTAGACAATTTCTTGACAGTTTTGACACTACTTCGTATTAAGGGCGTAAAATCCTCATACGAGATCCAAATGAGATGATACTAGATGCCTTAGATCGGCAAGAGGAATGTCTACAACTTTCATCTTTGGGGATTTCCAAGATTCTGATGGGATCCTAGACGAAATCGGACTTAAAGTCGCTGTACCTGTTTTATGGAAAGTTTCCTAAATATCTAGTCTAATATATTGATTTGATATTGGGGCAATCCTTGATGGACGAATTTGAAAGGATGAAATCAGCATTCTCCTATTTACATTGAGATAATATCCTAATTTTTTATATTATTCTTATAATATAAAGATTGGATATCAATTTTAGAGGATTCTTTTAGGGTTGTGTTGGCTTCTTTTATAAATAGGACTTTAGAAGACCACCTAGTTCATTCTTTTCCTCCACATATACCTAGAGTTATTAATGGCCTTACGTGGCTAAATCTTTGTTATTGGTCGAAGAAAACTGAAGCTTCGGAAACAAGAAAACTGTGAGATCTAATTAGTTTTATTATACGATTTATGTTTTGAATATCGATTGCTATTCTGTTATATTTAATATGGTTGTTTTGTTTAATTGCTAGGAGGCCTACTAGTATATTATTCTTTTCAATCTACTGCTTGATTAGATATCAAATCCGTAATTGTTTGATCCATCTAATTTTGTGAAGCATCTAAGATTCAATAATTTGCTGCGTCAGAAATTGTTAATCTTAAGAAGATAAATCGACTAAATTAAATCCAACCGCTTGTGTTTGAATTGTTTAGTTTCATTGATCTCTCTAATTCTTAAAGCATCTGCTATATTAAACCTTTAGTGCTTATCTTGGGTTATTTAGTAGTTAGGATTAATTGGATCTCTTCTTCTGATTAATTAAAACTAAGGAGAGATAGGGGATTAGTTTCCACGGTGAATATTCAAAGTGTGAATTGTTATATATATTTGCATCGATGATCAGTTATATGATTCCGACAGTGGATGTTGACTTGGACCAATATTTGTTACTTTGATTAAATTTAATTTGCATTACTCCTAAATTATTGAATTCCATCACACTTAAACCCCCATTTGTTTTAATCCATTTAGCATGAAATTAGACTAGATATTCTCTGTGGGATCGACCCTTACTCGCTCTACTACATTATAGGAGTATAGGTTTTATTTTTGGTTGCGTACGACAGCACACCAAATTTTGGCGCCGTTGCCGGGGAATTTTCTAGTTGATTTTTTTGCTTTTTGTGATTCTTATTTATTTTTTGTTTTGTTTTTATGTTGGCAACTCGATCTTCTAATCAAGGTGAATTGCAGTACGATCCAGAAATTGAGAAAACTTTGCGCAGGTTAAAGAAGAAACTTCGAGAAGACACTGAAGAAATCAATCCAACTTCTGATTGGTCTATAAGCAATTCTAATTCTGAAGAGAAAGAAATCATGGCTGGAAATCAAACTTTGAAAGAGCTTGCTGCCCCTGATTTGATTCAACACCCTCTATGCATTACTTTTCCTACTTTAGATGCTGCTACAACCTTTGAACTAAAATCAGGACTAATACATCTTTTACCAACTTTCCATGGTTTTGCAAGGGAAGATCCTCACAAGCATCTAAAGGAACTACATGTGGTATGCACGAGTATGAAACCTGTGGGGGTGTTTGAAGAGTAAATAAAATTGAGAGCCTTTCCATTTTCTTTGAAAGATTCGGCTAAGGATTGGTTGTATTATCTACCCTCTGGGACCATTACTACATGGAACGAGATGAAAAGGATGTTCCTAGAGAAATATTTCCCAGCATCAAGAGCAGCAAACATTCGAAAGGAAATTTGTGGTGTAAGGCAGCACAATGGAGAATCTCTTTACGAATATTGGGAACGATTTAAGAAATTATGTGCAAGCTGCCCCCATCTTGTGGGATTTGTTCGGTAGTAGGGCATCCAACTGATTTGTGCCCAACTCTTCAAGAGGAATCCGTTGAGCAAGTGAATGCTACGGGTGATTTTCATGGACAGCCACAAAGGAAGTATGATCCCTACTCAAACACGTACAATCCGGGATGGAGGGACCATCCCAACCTTAGCTATGGGAACCCTCAAATGAATCAACCCGCAAGTCAAAACCGTCAAAATTACCAACAATATAAGCAGCCATACCCTCCTAGACCACAACCGATCGAACCTTCTAATTCTGGTATGTCGTTAGAAGATATTGTTAAGTCTCTTGCAACTAATACTTTGCAATTTCAACAGGAGACCAAACAATTTCAACAAGAAACGAGGACCACTATTCAGAACTTGGATAATCAAATGGGTCAAATGGAAACCGCAATTAGTTGGCTAGAGGCTCAAAGTTCAGGGAAATTACCGTCTCAAACGATAGTAAATCCAAGAGAAAATGCAAGTGCTATAGTTTTGAGAAGCGGAAAAGAGGTTGAAATTCCAACTGAGGCAGTTCATGCACCGTCAAAACAAGAAAAGGAGAAAGAAATTATAGTGGAGAAAGACATTCGTAAGGACGAGGACATACCTAACCGTAAGTTTTTGCCTTTTCTGATTATAAACCAATACCCCATTTTCCTCAAGTATTAGCAGAATCCAGGAAAGATGAGCAAAATAAAGATTTGTATGAGACTTTCCGTAGATGCGAGGTAAATATTACACTTTTAGATGCTATTAAACAAGTACCTCGTTATGCTAAATTTCTAAAAGAATTGTGCACACTCAAACGAAAACAAAAACTTAAGGGAAGTGAAAAGGTGACAGTAGGAGAGAATTTTTTGCAATTATTCAAAGAAAAATACCTGCTAAATGTAAAGATCCAGGCATGTTTACTATCCCTTGTAAGATAGGTAACACTAGATTTGAAAAGGCCATGTTAGATTTAGGAGCATCGATCAATGTCATGCCATATTCTGTGTATGCTACTCTAAAAATTGGACCTTTAAACAAAACTGGTGTTGTGATTCAATTGGCTGATAGATCTAATGCATATCCTAAGGGAATAGTTGAGGATATTCTTGTGCAAGTTAATGATTTGGTTTTTCCTGCTGACTTTTATGTACTTGATATGGAGAATGGTGATCAAGCTACACCTAGTTTGTTGGGGAGACCATTCTTAAAGACATCCAAGACTAAAATAGATGTTCATAGTGGCACACTAACTATGGAGTTTGATGGTGAAATTGTTAAATTTAATATTTATGATGCCATGAAATATCCTAGTGATGATAATTCTGTTTATTCTATTGATGTCATTGATTCTTTAGCACAGGAAATTTTTGAACTTGATGGAGAAGATAAACTGGAAGTTGCTATTAGTAAGCATATTGAAAAAGAAAATGAGGAGTTAGCCTTGAACATTGATTTACAGGAAACTGTTGCAGCGTTGAATGAATTTCCAAAGTTAAAACAAACAGGTAACATTTCTTATATTACGCTACAAGTTTCTAATGAGAAACCTTTGCCTTCTATTTTACAGGCCCCTATTCCAGATTTGAAGCCCCTTCCTAGTCATCTCAAGTACGTGTTCCTTGGAGATGGAAATACACTGCCTGTGATCATCTCTAGCAAACTTAGTGCACTACAGGAAGAAAAGCTCGTGCAAGTACTTAAGGAGCATAAAGAAGCCATTGGTTGGACCATTGCAGATATTAAAGGAATTGGTCCGTCTACGTGCATGCATCAAATTTTGCTTGAAGAGGGAGCAAAACCATCTCGACAAGCGTAAAGGAGATTGAACCCACCTATGATGGATGTAGTTAAGAAGGAGATCCTCAAACTCCTTGAAGTTGGGATGATTTTTCCTATCTCAGATAGTAATTGGGTTAGCCCGGTTCAAGTGGTTCCTAAAAAGACCGGGATAACTGTCATAAAAAATCAGAACGATGAGTTGATTCCTACCCGAGTTCAGAATGGGTGGCGGGTTTGTATAGATTATAGAAAATTAAATAGTGTAACCCGCAAAGATCACTTTCCTTTACCTTTTATTGATCAAATGCTTGAGAGATTAGCTGGTCATGCTTTCTATTGTTTTCTTGATGGTTTTTCAGGTTATTTTGAGATTGCAATCGCCCCAGAGGATCAAGAAAAAACGACTTTCACATGCCCTTTCGGTACTTTTGCTTATCGGCGCATGCCCTTTGGCCTTTGCAATGCCCCTGCAACTTTTCAAAGGTTTATGGTTAGCATATTTTCAGATTATATTGAACACATCATAGAGGTCTTTATGGACGATTTCACCGTTCATGGAGATTCCTTTGATAATTGTTTGCATAACCTTGCACTTGTTCTTAAAAGATGTATAGAAACTAATCTTGTTTTAAATTATGAAAAATGTCACTTTATGGTTGAACAAGGAATAGTTTTAGGCCATGTTGTTTCACCTAAGGTAATAGAGGTAGATAGAGCTAAAATTGATATTTTTCAATCTTTACCTTACCCTACTTGTGTGCGGGAAGTTCGTTCTTTTCTTGGACATGCAGGTTTTTATCGAAGATTTATCGAAGGATTCTCCAAAATAGCAGTACCATATGCAAGTTGTTACAAAAGGATGTGTCGTTTGAGTTTGATGAAACATGTAGAATGGTGTTTGATAAGTTGAAGGAGTTGCTAACTTCTGCCCCAATTATCCAACCCCCTGACTGGAATATTCCTTTTGAAATAATGTGCGACGCAAGTGACTATGCAATCGGCGCTGTTTTGGGTCAAAGAGTTAGAAAATCATCTCATGCCATTTATTATGCTTCACAGACTTTGGATGATGCCCAAAGAAACTATTCGACTACTGAAAAAGAGCTTTTAGCTATTTTTTTTGCTTTAGAAAAGTTTCAATCTTATTTGCTTGGTACTAAAGTTATTGTTTACTCTGATCATGCAACCATTCGATATTTGATGACCAAGAAAGAAGCGAAACCAAGGTTAATAAGATGGATACTTCTCTTAAGTGAATTCGATTTGGAGATAAAGGACAAAAAAGGGATAGAAAATCAAGTGGCTGATCATTTGAGTCGCCTAGTTCGTATGGAGGATGAACTTCCTCTACACGAGACCTTCCCTGACGAGCAACTACTTTCCACGAGTGTGAAATTACCTTGGTATGCAAATATTGTGAATTTTTTGGCTACTAATATGTTACCTCCTGGTTTATCTATGGCTCAAAAAGATAAGATGAAAAGTGACGCAAAGTATTATGTATGGGATGACCCGTACTTATGGAAGCATTGTGGTGATCAAATAATAAGAAGGATTGGAATCCCAAAAGCTATAATAAGTGATCGAGGTACTCACTTTTGCAACCGTACTATGGAGACTTTGCTTAGAAAGTACCACGTGACACACAAGGTTTCTACTGCATATCACCCACAAACTAATGGACAAGCAGAAGTATCAAACCGAGAGATCAAGTCCATCCTTGAAAAGATTGTCAGTCCAAGTAGGAAAGATTGGAGTTTGCGCTTGGATGATGCCTTGTGGGCATATCGAATTGCATATAAGACACCCATTGGTATGTCACCTTATCGATTGGTGTTTGGGAAGCCATGTCACCTTCCAGTTGAATTAGAGCATAAGCCATATTGGGCTATCAAGAGTGTCAACATGAAGATGGATGAAAGTGGAGAACATAGGAAGTTGCAACTACAAGAGTTAGAGGAAATTCGCAATGATGCCTATGAGAATGCTAGGATTTACAAAGAAAGGACGAAGACTTTTCATGACAAGATGATTAGTAGGAAGGAGTTCAAAGTTGGTCAAAAAGTCCTTCTGTACCATCCTCGACTTCGTTTGTTTCCAGGTAAGTTACGTTCTCGTTGGATTGGACCTTTTGTTGTTACTAATGTTTTTCCTCATGGTGCAGTTGAAATTCAAAGTATGGAGACCTCCAGAATATTCAAGGTGAATGGGCATAGACTAAAAACCTTCTATGAAGGTTTTCAAGTAGACAATGTTGCTACATTGGACGTTGGGGATCCAATTTATTCTGACTAGAGAAGGAAGCATTGGGTCGAGCCAACGACAGTAAACATAGGCGCTGCTTGGGAGGCAACCCAAGGGGAGTACATCTTTCTTATTCTTATTTTTTTTATTTTTTTTGTTTGGTTTGGTAGTTTTTCCGTACATTGGGGGCAATGTCAGCATCAAGTGTGGGGGGAGAAGTTTTAGTTAATAAAAAAAAAAAAAAAAGGGTTTTTTTTGTCATGAGCGAAAGTTCGATTGAACTTGAGAAAGTCATAACATGATTGAATAAGTAATCTTACAACATAAAATTGATTAGTTTTGATATTTTCTTTGAGAATGATAGTAACTAAGTTTTGTAGACAAAAGCCGGTGAGGTTTCGAGCCTTTAGATCGACACATCAATATCGATCTCATCTTTTTTCATGAGAGATATTCTTCCATGGTCCTATTTCTCTAGAACATGCATTGATTCTATTTGAGGCCATATTGACTCATGCATACATGAATATGATTAAGGCAATTTTTTTTGTGAGCCACTTAAGCCAAATAGCCTACCTTGAATTAATTTTTCCTCGTTCAGCCCCTTTTGAGCCTTGCTTTAGCATTTTCTTGTTTTTTCTAACCCACATTACAAACTTTAAGCCGAAAAAAAAAAATGACATCTTTACCCAAGTCTTAGAGCTAGTGGAGCATTTTTCATCACTATAATTGGGTGCCAGAAATAAGTGTGGGGATTAATGAAGTTGTAGTATGTCTGTGTTTTGAAAAAAAAAAAAAAAAGTTGAACCAAAAAAAAAAAAAAAAAAAAAAAAAAAGAGAGAGAGAATTGATTGAAGGGAGTTTATAATGTTTCATATGATTTGAAAGCATACTCTTCTCTCGGTGCAAGGATTTTATGTGGTTAGTACTTTAGAGCCAAAACAAATAAATATGATAAATAGAGAGTTTGGTTCCACTTATATTTAGATTAAACTGATTACTTGCTCCACTAGTTTCAATGACTTTTAAGCTCAGTTCCAAATGTTCATTCCTTGTCCCTAAGCCCCGTTACAACCCCTAAAAGTCCTTATGATTCTTGTTATGCATGTGGTCTCAATGGAGGAGAATGAGAAGATATGCAAGCTTATGGTAGATCATTTCCATAGGAATGAATTTGAGTGAAACACATACCCTTCAAACACATGAGAGTTGAGTGTACATTCCTGTAAGGGTCTACATATTTAGTCTACTGTATTCTCAAATGAAAATACTTGCTATTTAATTATAAGTTGTTTGAGAATGTTGTTCATGATGTGTTATGATTTCGGAAAAGTTTGGTTGTTCTTTGTTAATGGCATTGCAACCTTGATGTTCTATTTGGGGAAGTGAATTTGAATTTTGCCCGAGGACGAGCAAAGAATAAGTGTGGGGGAATTTGATAAGAATACAAAGTGTCAAGTTTTTATGCATTATTATTTACTATTTAATATTTATTTGACACCGAATCACACTCATTATCCTTATATTTTGATCTAGGATACAATTGGAGGCATTAAGTGCAAAAGAAGCTAAGTAGACAATTTCTTGACAGTTTTGACACTACTTCGTATTAAGGGCTTAAAATCCTGATACGAGATCCAAATGAGATGATACAAGATGCTTTAGATCGGCAAGAGGAATGTCTACAACTTTAATCTTTGGGGATATCCAAGATTCTGATGGGATCCTAGACGAAATTGGACTTAAAGTCGCTGTACCTGTTTTATGGAAAGTTTCCTAAATATCTAGTCTAATATATTGACTTGATATTGGGGCAATCCTTGATGGACGAATTTGAAAGGATGAAATCAGCATTCTCCTATTTACATTGAGATAATATCCTAATTTTTATATATTCTTATAATATAAAGATTGGATATCAATTTTAGAGGATTCTTTTAGGGTTGTGTTGGCTTCTTTTATAAATAGGACTTTAGAAGACCACCTAGTTCATTCTTTTCCTCCACATATACCTAGAGTTATTAATGGCCTTACGTGGCTAAATCTTTGTTATTGGTCAAAGAAAACTGAAGCTTCGGAAACAAGAAAACTATGAGATCTAATTAGTTTTATTATACGATTTTTGTTTTGAATATCGATTGCTCTTCTGTTATAATTAATATGGTTGTTTTGTTTAATTGCTAGGAGGCCTACTAGTATATTATTCTTTTCAATCTACTGCTTGATTAGATATCAAATCCGTAATTGTTTGATCCATCTAATTTTGTGAAGCATCTAAGATTCAATAATTTGCTGCGTCAGAAATTGTTAATCTTAAGAAGATAAATCGACTAAATTAAATCCAACCGCTTGTGTTTGAATTGTTTAGTTTCATTGATCTCTCTAATTCTTAAAGCATCTGCTATATTAAACCTTTAGTGCTTATCTTGGGTTATTTAGTAGTTAGGATTAATTGGATCTCTTCTTCTGATTAATTAAAACTAAGGAGAGATAGGGGATTAGTTTCCACGGTGAATATTCAAAGTGTGAATTGTTATATATATTTGCATCGATGATCAGTTATATGATTCCGACAGTGGATGTTGACTTGGACCAATATTTGTTACTTTGATTAAATTTAATTTGCATTACTCCTTAATTATTGAATTCCATCACACTTAAACCCCCATTTGTTTTAATCCATTTAGCATGAAATTAGACTAGATATTCTCTGTGGGATCGACCCTTACTCGCTCTACTACATTATAGGAGTATAGGTTTTATTTTTGGTTGCGTACGACATCACACCAAATTGACTTTGATGAAACATTTGCACCAGTAGCAAGACTTGAAGCAATCAGACTGTTTCTAGCCTATGCAGCTTATAAGAACTTCACTGTCCAGATGGATGTGAAGTCTGCTTTTCTCAATGGAAAATTGCAAGAAGAAGTGTATGTTGAACAACCACATGGATTTGAAGTCTATGTACAAGGAGATAAGGTGTATCATCTGAAGAAAGCCCTATATGGACTGAAACAGGCTCCAAGAGCATGGTATAACACTTTATCTGATTTTCTTTTAATTAAAGGATTTTGAAAAGGCAAAGTAGATAAAACCTTGTTCACTGTTGAATGGGAAAACATATATTACTTGTGCAAATATATGTGGACGATATTATTTTTGGTTCAACTAACCAACAGATGTGTGAAATGTTCTCCAAGCTGATGCAAAACAAGTTTGAAATGAGCATAATGGGTGAACTGAACTACTTTCTTGGTTTGCAAGTTAGACAGTTGCCTGATGGAATATTCATCAACCAAACTAAGCACACAAAGGATCTGTTCAAGAAATTTGGTATGGAAACTAGCTTTACTGTTAGTGTTCCTATGTCTATTCCACTTCGTCTGGATAAAGATGAAGATCGCAAATCAGTGGATATTACCAAGTACAGACGCATAATAGGGTCACTATTATATCTAACAGTCAGCAGACCAGATATTATGTATTCTGTTGGGGTTTGTCTGAGATATCAATCAAATCCTAAAGAATCTCATCTCTTAGCTACTAAAAGGATTCTCAGATACCTAAAAGGCACACCATATTTGGGATTATTGTATCCTAGACAATCAGGATTTGAGCTTATTGTATATTCTGATTCTGACCTTGCTGGTTGCAAGATTGATAGGAAGAGTACTACAAGTGCCTGTCAATTCTTGGGAAGTTGTCTGATCTCATGGATGAGTAAGAAGCAGACTTCAGTTTCTATCTCTATTGCTGAAGCTGAATACATCGCTGCTGGAGCATATTGTGCACATATACTTTGGTTGAAGCATCAACTATAATATTACAACATAAAGATCAGTGGAATTCCAATCTACTGTGACAATACAAGTGTCATCTCACTTACTTAGAACACTACAAGTCATTCAAGGACTAAACATATCGAGATCAAACACCATTTTATTGGATATCATGTGGAAAAAGGAAATGTCGGACAATCAGATTGCTGACATCTTCACCAAACCATTAAGCGATGCAAGGTTTTCAACTTTAAGAGCTGAGCTAGGACTACTAAATTTGGATGCATAAGCTGAGGGGGAACTCATCAGAAGACTCGAGTTCATCAATTTACTCATCTTATTGTCTTCGAGGTTAACTCTCAACAGACTAGTTAACTTATGGATTCTTGAAGTCAGGGGGAACGTGTAAGACTCGCTGTATATTTGATCTACAGATGAAATATGTTAATGTCAGTTAGTTAAAGTTATGTGCTTAGAAGATTTGTTCTTTATTCTTGAAGATTGAAGATTAATTTATCTTGCTGGATTGACAAACAGCAAAGAAAGATTACTAGCTATTGGCTTTCACTTGTAATATCAGATATCATATCACTCATCTGTCAGATAAGTTAAACTCTACCAGTCTGATATATTATATAAGTGTGTACTAAAAACACGCTTTTATAAGTAACAGACTAGTGTCGCTTGAGTTTCCCGCGCATTTGACATTAAAATATAATATTTGAAATCCGTAAATCTCGCCCACACGATCTAAAAACTATCATATCAATCTAACGATTCGCGTGAAACATGAAAACCAATGCTGATAGAAATCTATAAATCCAGATCTCATCAAAAGGGTCGCCCTTACACACCCCTAAAATTCCTAAGCTCTCAAGAAGTTACTAATCTTCTGTTTTTCATCTTAAAGTTCTTAAATCTCACAGTATTACCTGCAATCAAATCAGAAATGGCTGGAGCTGAAGGAAGATACCTAAGTTACGACAAGTTCTACTCGTCTGGAACTCCGCTGATAAAGGAGTTAATGGAGAAAATTAAAGAATCTTCACTAGTGAACGTTCTAGAGGCTCATGAAGAACTGTTCTTCGTTGAAGATATTACTGATTTCTACAGAACCAGAAAGGTTGATAAGGAGAAGAGCACTATGGTTGCCAAGATTGGAGGAAAGACGATATGCGTCTCTCCTGCTATGTTAGAAGAAATTTATGGGTTGACTAACAAGGGAGGAGAAGTAACCGTTCTGGGCTCTGAAAGAGAAGAAGAGTTTTGGAAGATTTGTGCTAATGAGGGATAGGAAATGTCTGGGATGTTGATGAAGACTCGATTGAAAGATGAGTATCAACGCTTTGCAAATATTATTGTGAAGGTTTTGGAGTGTTCGACAGGCTCTCTAGATGGTTTGCCACGAAGAAGATTCCACGCTATGATTAGCATTTACTATGGGCTGAAGGTCAACTGGCCTGCCCATTTCTTCAACATTCTGCAAATTAAGAAGAGTGGACACGTCATTATGTTGAGTCATCTGTTCATGGCTCTTAACTGCTCTATGGTAAATGGGAAACCAGTTCATGCGTTGAAGGAGCTGAAAACGTATGAACCAGTGAGGAGCGAAGCCAAGCTGCTTACTACGCCTAAGAGAAAAGCAAAGGGAAAGGCTGATAAGCCTGCTGCCAAGAAGGCTAAGACTACCAAACAGACTGGTAAGTCTGCTGATCAAACAGCTACCCCTGCTATTGAAGCCTGATCAGCAG
This sequence comes from Penstemon barbatus, assembly GCA_003313485.2. Lineage (NCBI taxonomy): Eukaryota > Viridiplantae > Streptophyta > Magnoliopsida > Lamiales > Plantaginaceae > Penstemon > Penstemon barbatus. Next base: position 33,493,626 of record CM064881.1, read on the forward strand.
AGTCTCAGGCAAAGGTAGCTGAGGAGATAGTCACATAGGTGTCTAAAGAAATAGAGGAGATGAGTACTGGAACATCTCCTGAAAAAAATTTCAAAGATATGACAGTTGAAGAAGTCAAGCTGTTCAATCATGATAAAGTTGGCCATTTCATCATGACTGCCATTTGATAAAGTCAAGCATTGCAAGACTGCTAAAGAGATGTGGGACAAGGTTCGTGACATGAGTGAATGAAACGACGCCATAAAGGAGCATCAGCTGAGTGTTGCTCTGGAAAAGTTGGACAACTTCAAGATGAAGTCTGCGGAAACCATTGATCAGATGGATACAAGGTTTACAAGGACATTAAATGAAGTTCTCAAGCATGGCAAAACCTTCACTGACAAGGAGATAACATGAAGGTGACAGCCATGGAAGAATCAAGAGATTTGGGAACGATCTCTCTTACAGAGCTGTTCTCAGTACTCAAGGCATACGAGTATAAACTGCCAAGAATGGGTGTTGAAGAAACCTCAACTTCAGGCCCCACAGCTGCCCTGGTTGCTACTGAAAATCTAAGAAGGCCAGCACATAAAAGCAAAGAAGTGGACTCATCTGGTGAAGCCACACTACTCAACAAAAAGGAGTACACTGTTGGAGACGTTGCATTGCTGATGAACAACTTCAAGAAGTTCTATAAGAGAAAAATGAAGAACAAATACAACAATGCTTCTACTTCTAACCCTACTTCTTCTTCTCAAGATAAGGATTCTTATAAATCCAAACTGATGTGCTATAATTGCAGGAAATTGGGACATTTCATCATAGACTGCCCATATCCTAAAGCGGAGAAGTACACTGAAGAAGAAAAGAGAATCAGAAAGGAAAGAAAGCATTAGAAAGGCAAGGTGATGTTAGCAGAAGTAGAGAAGTTGGTTGCTATCTACTCTTCTGATTCAGACTCAGACACGTCTGATGATGAGTCTACTGAAGAAAAGAGCCCTGCTCTTATCTACCTGATGGCCAAGGAATCTGATAACTCTGAGGATGATGAGGTAACTCCTCTGGAAAATGAATTATTTAACTCATTTCAGCAAATGATGCTTAATAATACTAGTATTGCTGACGCATTTGCTAAGCTTAAGGAAGATATGATATTGCTAAGAGAGCAAAACAGTTCAATGAAACTTAAGGCTAAAGAGCCAAAATAATCAGCTGAATATAAACTGCTTGAGCAAGAGAATGAGTCTCTGAAAGCTGAATGTGAAGTTTATATGGATAAAATCATGGAACTTGGAAAGATTATTGAGTCTCATGATAAATATGTTGCATCCACTCACATGTCTAGTAAACAGAAGATGCCTTTAGAACAGGATAAATTAGAACTGAACCATACTGAAAAAATTGCATCAACTGACAAAAGTAAGGTCATCATGTATGTTCAGACAACTAAACCTGCTTCACCTGAGAAAGAATTAAAGGAGAAGAAAGCTACTAAGACTAAAAAGAGGAAAGAGCCTAGTGTAGGAAAACAGACTGGTAAGACAAAACAACAGAGTCCTAGGAAGTCTGCTGATAAGGCTAAAACCAATCAGACTAGTAATAAAACTAAGTCGTCTATTAATAAGCAAGCATCTAGTAAACCAAAGAAGCATAAGAACAAGAAAAATCAAAATGCTTGGTATGGAAATGAGTCATATTATGTGCAACCTGCTGCATATCCTCATATGTATCATGCATCTCAATTTTCAACTTACTATGCACCATATCCTGCTCATCCAATGCATGCATATCCTGCTTATCATGCATCTTATTCTGCTTATGAACATTATCCTTATCATACTGATTATCAACATAACAAATCTGATGGATATGATGAAGATAAACATGTTCATGCTCCTGTTAAAACTCAGAAGCCTAAGAAGCCTAAGACTTCAACATCTTGGGTTGTCAAGGGTGGAACTAATCCTCCAAGACCCTTTCAATAAGGGTACCTAAAACAATTTTATTTTGTTTTGTAGGTTAGGATTAGGAATAGGAGTAAAGTAGAGAAAATCTGGTACATGGACAGTGGCTGTTCAAGACACATGTGTGGAAACACACATGAGCTGACTGAGGCTGTTGTTGTGGATGGTCCTAAAGTAACTTTTGGAGACAGCAAAGAAGGCAAGATTGTAGCAAGTGGAATATTAATCAAAGGCAACATTGAGATATCTGACGTCTCCTATGTTAAAGGCCTTAGATACAATTTGCTGAGCATAAGTCAATTTTGTGAAAAGGGATATTCAGTTGTCTTCTCATCAAATAAGTGCTACATTGAACAGATTGGTACAAAGAAGGTCATCTTATCTGGAAGACGACAAGGAAATGTCTACACAGTGGACTGGAATTCTGTTGGCAAGAGTTCAAATGTTTGTTTGGTGGCATCAACACCAAGTGAAGTCAGTTGGCTGTGGCACAAACGAATGAATCATGTGAATTTCAAGACCATAAACGGACTAATAAAAAATGATCTGGTAAAAGGAATTCCCAAAACAGTCATGAGCAAAGATAAGCTCTGTGACTCCTGTGAGAAGGGTAAACAAATAAAGTCATCTTTCAAGAGCAAGAAGCACCAATCATCTGGAAGGATTTTGGAGCTACTACACATGGACTTATTTGGACCCATTGATCCAATCAGCAATGGTGGAAAGAAGTGCTGCCTAGCTGTTGTGGATGATTTCTCAAGATACACTTGGGTGATTTTCATGAAGAAGAAAAGTGAAACCAAGGAGCATCTTACAAATCTGATGTAGCTGATCCAAAATGAAAAGAACATGAAAATATTGAAGATCAGATCTGATAGAGGGACTAAATTTACAAACTCAACTGTTGAAGAGTATTGTAACATCAGAGGCATCATCCATGAGTACTCTGCACCCAGAACCGATCAACAAAATGGAGTTACTGAAATGAGAAAAGGAACTCTAAAAGAAGCTACCAGAACTATGATAGCTGAAGCAAAGCTGCCCCAAAGTTTCTGGGCAGAAGCCACAAACACAGCATGCTTTTCCCAAAACAGATGCATGATCAACAAACACCAAAACAAGACTCCATATGAAGTTTGAAACAACAAGAAGCCAAACATTCATTATTTAAGAATTTTTGGTTGTAAATGCTTTGTTTTAAATAATTGGAAAAATCACCTTACTGCCTTTGCAGAAAAGGCTGATGAAGCTGTTTTTGTAGGATATTCTACTGTTAGTAAAGCTTATAAAGTCTTTAACAAAAGAACTTTACTTGTAGAAGAATCTATTCATGTAGTATTTGATGAACCAAATCAATCTTCGGAAAAGAATCAAAGTACTGATCAGAATCTGTCTACTGATTTTCAGAAATTGAATGTTGAAAGAAATGAAGAGTACATACCCATCATACTACCTGATCTCAACTCAGGTGCTAACTCAAGTGCTGTTCAAAATCACACTGATGATTGTCTAACGGACGACTTGCAAACAACTGATAGACCAGAGACTGTTCAACAGACAACTCATGTTCAACAGACTACTACTGGAACTCCAACAGTAGTGTTGCAAGATCAAAACAGAGGACAACATTCAGATTTGCAACCTGATCTTAGATGGCTCAAGAATCACCCACCAGAATTGGTGATTGGTGATTGGTGATCCTTTTGATAGAGTGAAGACTAGGAGAGCTGCTGTAAATGATGCAATGTTTGTCAGCTTCCTATCTCAAATAGAGCCCGAACAGATTGAAGAAGCTCTTAGTGATTCAAACTGGATTGAAGATATGCAAGAAGAGCTAAATCAATTTGAAAGGAATGAAGTCTGGTACTTAGTTCCTAGACCAAGTCATCAAAGGGTAATAGGCACTAAGTGGGTATTCAGGAACAAAATGAATGAATATGATATTGTCACCAGAAATAAAGCAAGACTAGTGGCTAAGGGTTACTGCCAAGAAGAAGGTATTGACTTTGATGAAACCTTTGCACCAGTAGCAAGACTAGAAGCAATCAGATTGTTTCTTGCCTATGCTGCTCATAAAAATTTCACAGTCTATCAAATGGATGTGAAATCTGCCTTTCTCAATGGAGAATTGCAAGAAGAAGTATATGTTGAATAACCACCTGGATTTGAAGCTTATCAAGAAGGAGACAAGGTGTATCGTCTGAAGAAAGCTCTCTATGGATTGAAACAAGCTCCAAGAGCATGGTATGACACGTTACCAGATTTTCTATTAATCAAAGGATTTAGAAAAGGTAAAGTTGACTAGACCATGTTCACTGTTGAATGGGAGGATCATATTTTACTTGTGCAAATATATGTGGATAATATTATTTTCGGTTCAACAAATCAACAGATGTGTGACAAGTTCTCCAAGCTGATGCATAACAAGTTTGAAATGAGCATGATGGGTGAACTTAATTATTTTCTTCGTTTGATATGGAAACTAGCTCAACTGTTAGTGTTCCAATGTCTACTGGACTTCGTTTGGATAAAGATGAAGATGGCAAATCAGTAGATATAACCAAGTACAGAGGGATTATAGGGTCACTGTTATAACTAACAGCTAGCAGATCTGATATCATGTACTCTGTTGGGGTTTGTGCGAGATATCAATCAAGTCCTAAGGAATCTCATCTCCTGGCTGCCAGAGGATACTCAGATACCTTAAAGGCACTCAAGAATTGGGATTATGGTACCCTAGAGAATCTGGTTTTGAACTTATTGTATATTCAGATTCTGACCTTGCTTGTTGCAAGATTGATAGGAAGAGCACATTAGGTACCTGTCAATTCTTAGGTAGTCGTCTGATCTCATGGATGAGTAAGAAACAGACTTCAGTATCCATATCTACTGCTGAAGCTGAGTACATAGTTGCTGGAGCTTGCTGTGCACATATACTTTGGTTGAAGCATCAACTAGAAGATTACAACATCAAAATCAGTGGAATCCTTATCTACTGTGACAATACAAGTGCAATCTCTCTTACTCAGAACACTACAAGCCATTCAAGAACCAAGCAAATTGTGATCAAACATCACTTCATCAGTGATCATGTGGAAAAGGGAAATGTTATAATAAAGTTTGACAATCAGATTGCTGACATATTCACTAAACCACTAAGTGATGCAAGGTTTTCAACTCTAAGAGCTGAACTAGGCCTACTCAATTTAGATGCATAAGCTGATGGGGAACTCACCAGAAGACTAGAGTTTATCAGCTTACTCATCTTATTATATTCAAGGTTAACTCTCAACAGATTAGTTAACTTATGAATTCTTAAAATCAGGGGGAACGTGTAAGACTAGCGGTACTTCTGATTAAAAGATGAAATTTGTTGATGAAAGTTAGTTGAATGTAAGTTTTCATCAGATAAGTTCTTAACTTGAAGTTTTCAGATTATTTATCTAGCTGGATTGACAAACAGCTGAGGAAGATTACTAGTTATTGGCTTTCACTAGTAATATATATTATCAGGACACTCGTCTGATCAGATAAGTATAAGTTTACTCGTCTGATTAATTATATAAAGTGTTGTTATTTAAAAGGCTATATTTTAAAACACGATTTTATAAGTCGACTGAGGTGGTTCGCATTCCCGCCAGTCATTTAATGCTTTTTGAAATTTGAATCGCGTAAATATCGCCCCACGATCAATGCTAACACTAAACTGATCTAACGGTTCGCGTATAACACGGAAATCGATGCACTCTCACCTCTTTAAATTCATATCTGATTAGCTCACTGATCTTTTACGCACCCGAAAATTTTCTAAGGCATTCAAAGGATTTTCTGCTTTCACTCTACTACGAAACTACTTTCGTACTACTAATCTTTTTCAAATCAATCATGACTCAATCACAAGAAGCCAAGGCTGAGAGTAAGTATCTGGTCTATGATACATATCACAAGACTGGAACCGCTTTGATGAAGGTGATTCTGGAAAAGTTCAAAGCTGCTACTTTGGTGGACTTTATGGAAGCTCACGAGGAGATGGTCTACAAGGACCACGTTTTGGAGTACTATGGAACGAAGGATGTTGTTGACTTCAACGAAATGGAGATTAAGGCAAAAGTTGGAGGGGTGGATATCTGTATCACACCCAAACTACTGAATGAACACTACGGTATGTCGTTGAAGGGAAGAACAGACCTGTCGACTATGGCGGAGTCGAAAGAACAGGAATTCTGGAGCATTTGTGCTCAAGAAGGGGAAATCCTATCAGGTAACATTAAGAAAAGGTAATTAAAGGATGAATATCAGCATATGGCTGATATGGTGGCCAAAGTGGTGGAAAATTGCACATTTTCTCTAGACAATGTTACTATGAAGAAATACCACACAATGATGGCGATTCATTATGGTTTTGAAGTAAATTGGGCGGTATCACAGAATATTTTTGAGTCATCTGTTCACTTTGCTGGGGTGTGATTTGAGCAATGGGAAGTCTATCCATAATTCAAAGGCGATGCTATCTTATCAGCCCGTGAAAGGGAATACGAAGAGAAAGGCTGATGAAGAATTGCCTGTTGAGCCCAAGAATAAGGCTCCAAGTAAGAAATGGAAGGTATCTGTTCAAACAGCTAACCCAACTGTTCAAGCCATAACAGATAAGACAGTTGTTGATGATGCTATCATCAGTCAGACAACTAAGAAAATATTGGATATATCTATTGGTTTACCTTCCAGAACCATATCAGAGGAGAAACCGGCTGAAAATATTGCAAAGAGAACACGAAGTCAGTTGAAGGATACTGCAACATCCAAGCTTGTTCAGGAGAAGGTAGCTCCTAAAAAGATTGCAAAAAGAAATATGGTTTTTGAACCATCTCCCACTAAGTCATCTGATTTAGTAAGGGAAGGCCCTCAATCAACTGAGAGGCCTGTTGAAGTTGAGAAGACTACCACCACTGCTAAGGAATCTGCTGCTACCACAGCTCCTCAATAGCCAACTTCAACAGCTGAGGTTGCTGAACTTCAAGATGATCCTGAAGTGCAGATCATCGAACCAAAAGCAGCCATTCCTGTCTCATCTGCTGCACCAGAGCCTGCTGCTGCTGAAAAGCCCAAAATAAAAAGACTCATCAAAATCAAGATCTCTGCTGCTGAGAAAAAGCAAAGGGAGGAAGAATTGGCAGCAAAGAAACTTAAGGAAGATCTTGACAGAGCAATAAGGCTGAGCAAAATACAACCAGAGGAGGAGAAGAGAAAGATGAAAATGGCTGCTGCTGAAATAAAAGCATTAGAGGATGCTGACATGGCCTTAGCCATGGAATTGAGCAAGAAAGATGTTCATGGGCCAAGGAGGGCTGGAGGAATAAGGATACGAGAGTCCTTAAATGCAAGACAAATTCTCCCCATATGCCAAAGGGTTGAAAAGTGCCATTTTGCTGTGAAGTGGGCTTTATAAATTGTGAAAGGACACCCAGGAGCCTTTGCAAGATTTGAAGCTGCACTTACAGATTTTGAAAAACAGTTCCAACAGGCTACTCTGTTCGTCCAGGAGAAGATAAGGTACAATCAGTGGAGGAACTTCAGAGTAAGCAAGTCTGTTGCTGAGATGAAAGCTTGGAAGGAGTTTGAAACTAAGAAAAATTGGGTACTATCATTCTTTCAAACTTCATCTATTTCAAAAGCTCTTGACCCTGATTATGTGAGGGATGTTTTCCATGATTATGCAAGGGGTATAGTGGCTAGGGAAGCCCAGAAGATCAGGGATTCACTGCCTCCAAAGAGGAAGAGGAGTGAAGATCCAGTCAAGGGAGCAGTGTTGATTGCTTTATATCAGGCCTTGGAGAAATGGTCTGAAAGGTCAACATACTTTAAAGGATCTCCATGTGACCTTCCAAGTATGCCAAGTGTGCAACAAATTGCATTTGGCAAAATGATCAGCACCTATCAGAAGCAAGTAATCAAGGCACCTGCCCAAGGATCAATGCCTCAGATTACTAAAGTTATCCATCAGACTACGAAGATATCAGATAATGGAACTCCTGAAATGATAAAGGTGGAAGAACAGTCTGCTGTTCAACAAAAAGCTGCCCAGCCTGATGAAGTAAAAGTTCAATAAAATGTTCAAAAAAATGCTGGAGCTATTGTTGTTCACGAAGCTGTTCAGGAGACTGCTGAGCCTGAACAAAATGAAGAAGAAGAAGAAGTCTTAGCAAACGTCCCAGTCCACCAGACAGAACCATCAACTTCTACTTCCATTCCAACAGCTGACAAGCACTTATCACTGATGGAATCAGTTCAGATGGTGTTGGATCAATCCTTGGAAGATAGGATTACAAAGCTGATGAAGGAGATACAAGGAGAAAACAAGAAATTGCAGGAGGAAAATAGGAGATTGATCAATCATGCACTTGACATGCCACCAGATAATTCTCTTCAATTACTTCAGAGTCTGACCAGCATGAACAGAAATATTGAAGATGTGAAGTCTGATGTGAATCATCTTCACACAGCTCTTCAACGTCATGAAGGAAATATTGCTGATGTCAACAATCTGATCACCAAGCTTGCTAATGCTGAAGCAGAGCTAAATGTTCGATTTGCAAGAAACTTGGATGCAACTGCAACAATGGTTCATGAAGAGGTTGCTACTTTGCAACTCAACATGGATTATTTAAATGATCAGACCAGTACTCTCAGATCCACACTTAATCATCATACATCTCAACTTGCCATAATGGATGACAACATCAGAAGGATCTGCACTGCTATCAACATACCAGTTGCTGATCTCCTCCCTGCTGATGATGACGAAAAGGGGGAAGAGAAGTCAGTACCTGCAAAAGAGAAATCAGCTCCAGTGACTGAACCTGTTCAAGTACCTGAATCAAAGGACTCTGCTGATAAGGAGAAATCAGCTGAAAAGGAAACAAAGCATGTACCTGAACAAGTTAAAGAAGATGAGGAAAAAGCTGATGATAAGAAGGAAGCAGATGCTAAGAAAGACTGCTGATGAAAAGGAAGAAGTTGCTGATGAGAAAGAAGAAGAATCCAAGGAACCAGTCAAGTCTGATAAAGAACTTGCTGCAACAAAGGATACACCTGAGGAGGAGCAACTAGATCCATTGGTGAAATACAAGAACTTGGAACGCTTCAACAGAAGGGTTGATGAAGCAGAACATGAATTGAAGCTTGAAAGGGAAATTAAGCAGAAGATGGAAGCTGCTTAGAAGAACCTTCTGACTGATGAAACAAATGAAGAAGATGATGATGAGATTGATGATGAAGATGATGAAGAAGAATATATAGAGATTGAAGATGAAGTGACTGATGAAGAATCAGATCAATAATGTTTATGTTTTCTTGTATTTGTTTACCTTCCTTTTAATTTTCATTTTTGAAAACTTGTACCTTGTACTCAACTTATTTCAATTAATAAAAGTTCAAGTTTTTATTCCAACAAAATATTTCTATCTCAGAAATCTTTGACGATAAAACTTTAGTCTAGGTACATGTACTTAGCTGAAAAGTTTTGTCATCATCAAAAAGGGGGAAATTGTTGGATGAAGATGAAGATCAGAGACAAGGAATTTAGAAGTTAAAGGGAGGTTTTGATGATTTCCAAAATATCTTAACCAGCAAAGTTAGAAAAGCGTAGTAAAAAACCTTAGAAGAATTTTGATCAAACTCAAAGACAAATCAGTCAAGTCAAAATTCAATTTGATCCAGAAGACTACTGATCAGCTGCTGAAGGAAGAAATCAGATTGTTGAAGAACAGCCGACTCAAATCATATTAATTCAAGTTTGGGATCAACTCAGTTCATCATCAGACTAGTTATACTTATCAGCCAAGTGAAGACGATCAGGAAGTCTCTCCAATGGTAATAAATGCACTTGAAGTAATAAATGCTAAAGACTGAGGGTATTAATGGCAAATGATTGAAAAAAAACCTCGTATCAGCTTGGTGCATTTAATGCTGCTGACAGAAAGTACTATTGACAGTACTGTAGCAGTACAGAGAGCCGTTCGCAAAAATTAAGGACCAGTACCCGAGGAATTTGAATCTTGTCTTTCTTCAACGGACATTTTTCAAACATGGAGTATAAATAGTTCGCGAGCTTGAGAGAGAAGAGAACAACGCAACCCTGAGCAAATTTCTGAAGTAAAATCTCTTTAAGTCTCAAAAACAGCTAACTCATCAGCTTAGTCAATTGTTGACAAAAGCTGAAGTTGAAGATCAAAGAAAAACCTACAAATCTGAGTGATTGTGTTTAGAAGGTGTTGTGAGGAATTTTATCCATATTTGTGAGTGATAAAATTATGTAGATTAGGTTATCTTAGTGATTCCTAGTGCGCACTTGTGGCATTTTCATTTGTTGATTGGCGCAAGCATTGTATACTGATTACTGAGTGTTTTCTAGTATAACCCAAGATCTAAGTGACTTGGAAGAGTGGACTAAAGGATTTTTATCCATATAACCACTATAAAAATTCTTTGTGTTTTACTTTGCATTATTTCCATGTATATTTTCAAAGTTGCATAAAACACTTAAGAAAACTGTTGAAAGATTCTTTAAAATGAGTTTATTTAACTGGGGATAAAATCTTTCAAAGACTAAGTATACTTGTGAAAAACACTTACACATATCCGCTGCAAGTATTCTGTTTTAAAGCTAAGTTTTGCTAGAATCAACTAAGTAAGTATTAAGAGAAGTGGTCAACTGTGCTGCTCAAGATTTGTTCACGATCAGCTTAGTCAGCTTACTGATCTATATCAGCTTAGTCTGCTGACAGACGATTGAAAAGTTTTAAAGTCTAAAAAATTTTCAGAGGTCTATTCACCCCCCATCTAGACCTTATCTGACCACTTGGGTCAAATATATATTGTGACTTTTAACTATTATAAATTTTGTCTGCGTATGTTAAAAGTTACTTTTAAATTTTTCTTTTCGATTATTCAAAATAGGGAAATTTACCTAGACACCCCCTGGGTTTAGGCCTAATTACAGGAACTTACCCCGTTGTTTGAAAAATTACCTAGACACCCCCTCTGGCAAATCAATATTACAAGAACACCCCTTACGGCGTTAAATTTTGACGGCGGAGGATGACGTCATCATTTTTTTTAATGTTTTTCCAATTTTGCCCTCGGTGTGTATTTGTAATATATGTTATGTTACAGGGGTGTATTTGTAATATTTGAAATTTCATTGTTGTAGGCTGTAAATTACTGTTGTATGTGTAATGTATTTCCATTTCAATATTAAAACACCCAATAAATGCATAAATACCAATCCACCAAGCCAGTAAATGATGAAAAAACACTCAACTATTTTTCAATAAAATGTTCCACTTTGCATTAGATCAAAATACATAAATACCTGGCCAGTAAATGATGAAAAAATCACTAAATAATCGAAAAAACACCAACAAAAGAACCAAATAACAAAAATAAAACCCAAAACCAGCAAATAACAATAAAAAACCAGCAGAAAACAGCAGGAAAATGCAGCAGGAGCAAAAAACCCTTAGGCCCGAACTTGTTCTTCACGGCCCGAAATTGTTCTTCGCGGCCCGAGTTCACCAAACCCAAAATTGACTTGGGGAAACTGAAATTAACACTATCATGAAGAAAAGCCCTAAAAAATTCAGTAGAAATCAGTTCGATAACACCCCCAATTCGGAGATCAAAGTGGGCGCATAAACCCTAAATGCCCAATTCGATTCAAATCTTCAATCCCACCTTCAATCGGGCAATTAATCCAAGGAAAGTTACGAAATAAACATATAGAAGTGAAACACGAAGCAATTTTCCAGAATTAGAGGCTCAAATCCGCGAATCGGGATGAACCCTAGAATTTGGGGACGAAAAGAAAACACTCAGAATCGCAAAAACCAGTCCATAATCCCGAAAATTGCTCCAGTAGGAAGATGCGCGATGAAGAGGCGAGTCTAACACAACAAGAATTACTAAAATCCGTCCACAAACAAGGAAGAAATCACCATTTTTGTGAGTGGTATTGAAAATAGGCGGGGAGAGAGAAAGTGGCATGTAGTTTTTTTTTTTTTTTTTTTTGTAAATATTAAAAACAATTAAGGGCATTTAAGACATTTCACAATTTCCGTTAGCGTTGACTAACGGCCGTTAAGTCAAGGGGGTGTTTTTGTAATATTTCAAACATGAGGGTAATTTCTTGTAATTAGGCCTAAACCTAGGGGGTATCTAGGTAAATTTCCCTTCAAAATATTTTAATCAATTTATTAAATTATATTTAGTAATTATCTATTATAATCATGATCGTAGTTTGAATTAATTGAGGTTTGTTCAAAAATAATGCTTATATTCGGAAAATAATTGTTCTTCGTCAATATCATGTCTTTTCGTTATATACGGAAAATATTATAAGTTGTGTCCGTTTTGGTTGTCAAGACTTTGTGATGTTTTTTGACCAAATTTAATAACTAACTTGGTCGAGCCGAACCGATCAAGAAACAGTCCCGCACAATTTATTTTTGCTTTTCTTTAACAGGGTTTAATCATAAAACGCCGCCGTTTCTTTATTTTTCGTAGTTTTATCCTCTTGTTTGAATATCGTTTCTCTTTTCATTTAATAAAATTTGTATTTTGTTATCTTTGTTTGTTTTATTATTATATTATTTGCTTCTTACTAATGAAATCTTTTATTTCTTTGCTAATCGCCTTTGTTGCTATAAATTTGTTTTTCCTTGCTTGTTTTCATTATTTATTTTGTTTTCTTTTTGTCTAAATAAATTATTGAGGTTTCATTTGTTACGTTGAATGTGCGTTTTATTACTCGTGTTCCTTCACCGAGTCTGTATGTTGTTTATCGACCATAATTATGTAACTGATTTCACGTTAAACAAATATATGGTCTATGACCAACTACTTAAACGTTTAGTAACCAATATGACTGGCCCATTGAGCAGTGACTAGAGATTTGGATATTTTCAGTCTTTATATATTTAATAATTTTATCATTGGCGGTTGCATGTTTCTTTGGTACACTGCATCAATTTTGCACGTCGACCTATATAAAATATTTAACTATTATTGTTTCATGTACCTACATTACTTAGACAATAGTCTTTAGTAAAAACATATCTTCTAATATAAGTTTTCGCTTTGTAGGTGATGCAGGTCCTGATGGTGGAATAGCTATTATGTAATATAACTTTATGACATTAACGTGTAATATATTTAAAAAACTATATAGTTTATTTCTAAAAAGGAATTTCAGCTTAATGTTTTATTTATTTTATGACCAAGGTTTTTTTTTCTATTTTTAGTGTGAGATACGGCAAATGGACTATTGTACAGAGAGTTATCAAGGAATAGTGGATAGCCTTTCCGTTCTTGGTCAGACTAATCCTTCTAATGTAGCTCAATGTGTTGCTTTGCTTTGTTCGTTTATTGGTGGGCTAAAGAGATATGAGGAAGTTGTGTGTAAATGCTTTGGCATTGGTATAAAAATTTGGGAAACCTGATCTATTGCAATCCTGGATAATTTATGCGTTTTTACACTGTTACTTTATGATGGGGGGCTATTTTACACTCCTTATAACATTCGGAACGACTAAGACTATGCATGATCGATCCGACCAGGAAGCTGTTTTATTAACATGCTACGCGCTCCGACCAGAGGCCTCATTCCATAAGCGACCAAGGGTGAAGCCCAAATTCCAGTAGGATTATTATACCAAGTCCTATTAGGACTATGTTTCCTTGTATGGCTAGGGTTCATATCTTATAAATACCTAGATCAACATTGTACTACACACACAAGAATAGGGCTGACGCCTACATACTTTGTACAGAGCATTGTAATATCTTTACTCTAATAAAATAGCTTTTGCTCTCCATTAATTTTACGTTATAATCATTGTTCCTACTTTAATTTTTCTTGTATTGCACCATCCTGAGTAACTTAATCTGCCCTCAAATCTAATCCTATAATATTGATTGAACCTAACGAAAAATGGTTAAATCACTTTAGTTGTCTATTTACTATAAATTGTACAAATATAAATATAAAAAAAAAAAAAAACTCTTCAGGCGGACCCACACAGTATGAAAAGTTCGTTGAAATTATGTACATCGAAATAGATATCGACTATGATATGCAACGTTACGTCTTCTTGGTCGAAATTAAACATGTCGATCTAAACAACTGTCTGTTATTCAATCCAATAACGTCGGCCTTAAGATCGATGTATATAATATTGACCTAATGTCGATATGTTCCACTATTGTTATTTCACCCAATTCCGTGTAGTGCTCGTCGACCTATATAAAATGTTTAAAAAAATTCCGACCTTTTATAGGAATGTTCCACTTCCGACAAATAAACTTATCTTTTACAGATATCATACATTATCCTTCCGTTTGACCAATATTTATCTTTATCGTCGACCTATATAAAATATTTAACTATTTTAGTAAAAACATATTTTCTAAAATAAGTTTTCACTTTTCAGGTGATGCAGGTTCTGATAGTGGAATAGCTATTATGTAATATAACTTTATGACATTTAAGTGTAATATATTTAAAAAAAAAAATCTTATAATAGTTTTGTGTCGAATAATTATTTTAGTCTGTCGTAATTAATAGATCCTCTTTTATTCATATCTTTTAATGTAAGTTTTTTCTTTTTAGGTGTTGCAGGTTCTGATAGTGGAATAGCTTTATGACATTTACGTATAATATATTTTAAAAATATATTTTTTTATAATAGTTTTGTGTGGATTAATTATTTTTTTCTTTCATAGATAATAGAGATATTATTTCTTATTTAGGCAAGAATCTTTAGTAAAAAATATTTTTTCACAAGAGGTTTGACTTTTCAGGTTATGTATTATACGATTTTCTGAGAGGCTGCGATTGCTCAATTGTTTTATCGATCTAACAATTATCAAATAAAGCATGATTCCTTCGTCAAACAGTCCGTGATTCTTGGGAACCGAAACGAGGATTTTAATTAATGCATATATCTTCGCTGTTCATCTGTGTTTCTTTTAACCGCTGGATCTAAATATATTTTGCTATAAATTGGTGGTCTCGCCTGCGTAAAGATTATTCATTCCAACTCGTTTAATTATTGTGCTATGTTTCTTGACTGCTTCGGAAAATTAAACCAACTTTTAGTTTTGTTTCTTCTCTTCTTTAACTTTTCTCTCTTACTTTTTCATGTTTATTCCTTATAGTTCTAAACAATTTCAATTTCTCCTCAGAAGTTTGTTGGCGATATATAGCACATACTGCCTTCATGCATGGTTTTCCCTTATAATACTAATCAATTTCAATTTCTCGTCTCGCTTGTCTGATCTCCTCACTTTTATCTCATTCTTATATCTCACTTCTCCAATCTCCTCATTCTTCTTATAATAATCTAGCCGAGAAGTCTCGACTTTAATGTACATGTCTATGATGAATTGATTTCCCAATCGACCAGAATGGAAAATATACAAGGGATCGTCATGCTGCATCTGTATCTTGTAACAATAGTATTCACGACAGGAAACATTGCCACCAACCTTCTTGAGAGAATAATTAATTTCCTCAAGTGTAAAATACAGAAAAAAAACACACACAGTTAATTAATAATAGGAAACATCACTAAAGCAGTAAATTAGAATGAAAATAAATTATTTATAGAGCCGACCAATAATAAATCGAATTAGGAAACAAAATTCAAGAAGAAAAACTGAATCGAAAGTAGAGATCGTTTTTTTTTAATCCGAAAGAAAGTATCAAACGAAAACGACGAAATACAAGCAAGAGCAAATGATTCCGGAAATAGAATAAAATAAGAAGGTATTCTTGTTATAGTTGTTAAAAAAAATTAAAATAGCACATATTAAGAATTTTTTCTTTTATGAAAAAGAAATGCTAGGAAAGAAAAAAATGTTAAAAAAACAAGTACTATGAAAGAGAAACAAAAAAAGGGGGAACAAAAAAGAAAAAGGGTTTAAAGAACATGTAACATCTAATATATTAAAAAAGAAAAAAAAACGTCATTGTTCGATTTTGAACCTAAATGTTGGTCCCAAGTGGTCAGATGAGTTCTAGAGGGAGGTGGGGGTGAATAGACCTCTGAAAATTTTGACTTTAACACTTTTTGCTCAACTGTTAGCAGACTAAGCAGATCGTAAACTGTAAGCTGACTAAGCTGTTCGCACACAAAGTTTGAGCAGAGTTGACCACTTTTTAGAAAAGTACTTAGCTGATTTCAGTAAAATCAGTTCTATCAGGTTACTTGCAGCGGATGTTTTAAAATGTTTTTCACAAGTAGGCTGAGTCCTTTTTCTTTCTTAAAGATTTTATCCCCAGTATTTAAACTCCTTTTAAAATCTTTAACCATTTTGGTTCAAATGAATGTTTATGCAAGTTTTAAAGAATGCAAGAAAACTTAACCAAAATGAACACAGTAAATTTTTATAGTGGGTATATGGATTTAATATCCTTTAGTCCACTCTTCCAAGTCACTTAGATCTTGGGTTATACTATAATCACACAGATTACAGTATACTCTGCTTGCGCCAATCAACAAATGAAAAGGCCACAAGTTCGTTACAGGAAATCACAAAGAAATTCCTATACTACAAAGCTTTATCACTCACACAGGTGGACAACAGCTTCTCACAACACTCTTCTAACAGATTCACTTTGAACTTCAACTCAGCTTCAGTTAACAAATAACTTCAGCAGATTAGTGAGTTGTTCTTCAATTTTGAGACTTAGATGACTTTGCTTCGCAGGATTGATCTCAGTTGTGTGTTGTGTCCTTCTTCTCTCTCAAACTCACGAACTATTTATACTCTTGGATTTGAAAAATGGCCGTTGAAGAAAAGATAGAATTTAAATGCATCGAGTACTGGTCTTTAAACTCTGCAAACGGCTCTCTGTACTGCTACAGTAATTTCTGTCAGCAGCATTTAATGCACCGAGCTGATATGAGAATTTCTTCAATCATTTGCCATAAATACCCTCCTTTTTCAGCATTTATTACTCCAAGTGCATTTATTACCGTTGAGGAGACTTCCTGATCGTCTTCACTTGGCTGATTAGAATTTCTCGTCTGATGATGTACTGAGCTGAACTCAAACTTGAACAAGTTTGATTTGACTCTACTGATTTTCACCAAATTGATTTATTTCTTCGGCAGCAGATCAGTAGTCTTCTGGACCAAGTTGAATTATGACTTATCTGATTTGTCTTTAGGTTGATCAAAATTCTTCAAGGGATTATACTAAGTGCGACTTACATAGATGTTTAAGATGTTTTGGAAATCATCAAAACCTCCCTTTATATTCTAACTTCCTTGTCCTTTAATCTTCATCTTCATCAAACAATTTTCCTCTTTTTCATGATGACAAAACTTCAACTAAGTACCTGTACCTAGACCAAAGTTTTAATCCTAAAAAATTTCTGAGATAGAATAATATATTGGAGTAAAAACTTGAACTTTTATTGATAGTTGAAATTCAGTACAAGTTACAAGCTTTTAACAGATGAGATTACAAGGAAATATAAATTGATACAAGAAAACAGATAAGTCCTAGTAATCTGATTCATCATCAGTTACTTCTTCTTCAATCTCCTCATACTCTTCTTCTTCTTCTTCTTCATCAATACTTTCATCTTCTTCTTCATTAGCATCATCAGACATCAGGTTTTTATTAGTAGCTTCCATCTTCAGTAGGCGTTCTGCTTCTGCAACCCTTCTTTTGATGCGTTCCACATTCTTGCACTTCACATATGGATCAAGTTGCTCCTCTGATGTATCATTGGATGCAGCAATCTCTTTATCAGATTTTGCTGGTTCCTTGGATTCTTCTTCCATTTCTTCAGCAACTTGTTCAGTAACAGTTTCCATAGCATCTGCTTTGGCATCAGCTACCTTTTCTTTAGCAGCATCAGCTTTCTTCTCTTCATCATCTTTCTCTTCAACTTGTTCAGCTTATTTTTAAAGTATAGGCTTTGACTTCTCTTCAGCAAGGTTCTCTTTTTCAGCAGAGTCCTTTTGTTGTTGAGGTATTTGAACAGCTGCAGTTGCTGTAGCTGACTTCTCTTTCCCCTTTTTGTCATCATCAACAAGGTTGAGTTCAGCAGCTGAGAGATTTATGGCAGTGCAATGTCATCTGATGGATAACCTTAGTAATTGAAGACATGGGTCCTTAGGCAGGTTCCTTAACTACTTTCTCCTGAAAAGTGCTTACCTCAGGACCAAATGCAATCTGCTGTACACTTGGTACAGTGGGAAGGTCACTTGGGGATCCTTTGAAGTACCTTGACCTTTCAGACCACTTCTCTAAGGCCTGATAAACAGTTATCTACACAGCTCTTTTTACTGGATCCTCATTCATTTTCCTCTTTACTGGCAGTGCATCTTTGATCTTTATAGCTTCTCTGGCCACAATTCCCCTTGTGTAGCCATGAAAGACATCCCTAACATGATCTGGGTCTAAGGCTTTGATGATTGAATAGGTTTGCAAAAAGCTCAGTACCCATTTTTCCTCTTCTACAAACTCCTTCCAAGCCTTTATTTCTTCAACAGACTTGTTGACTCTGTAGTTTCTCCACTTATTGTATCTGATCTTCTCCTGAATAAACGAAGTCGCTTGTTGTAGCTTTTTATCTAAATCAGCAAGGGTAGCTTCAATCGTGCAAAGGCTCCAGGGTGTGAGTTAAAAATGTTCAATGCCCATTTAACAGCAAATGGACATTTTTCCACCCTTTGACCAGGAGGAAGAATCTGCCTTGCATTTAAGGATTCTCATCTCCTGATTCCTCTAGCTCTTCTCGGTCCATGAGCATCCTGCTTGCTCAGTTCCAGAGCCTTGGCCAAATCAGCATCTTCCAAAGCTTTCAGCTCAGCTGTTTCTTTTTAGCAGCTTTCTCTGCTTCCAACATGCTTAACTCCACTGCTCTCTTGAAGTCATCTTCAGCCTTCTTCTTTTATTTTTCTTCCTTCCTTCTCTTTTTCTAAGCAGCAAACACTCTGACCTTAACTATTCTCTTTCTTTTCGGCTTGACAGATGTCTGAGCTGGTGCAGTAGCAGTTGCAGCAGTAGTTGGTTCTGGTGCAGCAGTTGATATTGGAACAACTGCCCTTGGTTCGATGACCTGCACATCAGGATCATATTGAGGTTGGGCAGCCTCAACTGTTGGAGTGAATTGTTCGGTAGCTGTTGCAGCAGCTGGCTCCTTGACAGTAGGTTCGTTGTCTACTCCAGCAGGTCTCTCTGCTGATGGAGGACTTTCCCTAACTAAGTCAGATAAGTTAGTAGGAGATGACCCAAAAGTCATACTCTTTCTTGCATTGGACCTTGTGTACCACTTTCTCTTGAACGGGCTTAGATGTTGCTGAGTCTCTCAGTTGACTCCTTATCCTCTTAGCAATATTTTCAGCATGCTTTTCTTCAGCAATGGTTCTAAATGGTGAACCATAAGCCATATCCTCTACTTCTTTTGCTGTCTGATTGATGATAGAATCAGCAGCAAGCTCCTCTTCTGTTATGGCTTTAACAGCTGGCTTAGCTGTTTAAACAGAAGACTCAGAAATTGTAACTTTCATCTTCTTACTAGTAGCTTTCTTCTTGGGCTCTTCAATTGCTTTCCTCTTTGGTTGTTCTGCAACTGCCAAATAGGTTTGCATAGGCTTAGATTGATGAATGGTCTTTCCATTAGTCATACCACATTGAAGTTCCATAAACAGGTGGCTGAGAAATATTCTATGGTAGGTGACTCTCTTATACCAAACAAATGTAGCCCAGTCTACTTCAAAACCATAGTGAACAGCAATCATGGCATGAAACCTCTTCATAGGCACGCTGTCCAAAAAAAAGGTGCAGTTTTCAATGATCTCTGCAAAAATATCAGGCATCCGCTGATACTCATCCTTCAATTGCCTCTTTTTGATATTACCAGCCCGGATCTCCCCTTCCCCGGCACAAATACTCCAGAATTCTTGTTCCTTTGGTTAAGCCATTGTAATGATATATGTTCGTCCAGTGTTGGCCAGACCATACTTATCGTTTAGCAGGGCAGGGGTGATGCATATGTCCAAACCCCCAACAGTAGCTTTGATTTCCTTTTTAACGAAATCAGGCTTGCCAGCTGAGCCATAGTATTCCATAATCTGGTTAATATAAACCCTGTCTACATGGGCCTCCATGAACTTCACCAGATTAGCCGATTGAAACTTTTGCAGAATCTCCTTCATGAGAGGGGTTCCAGAATAGTGGAAAGTAAAGTAAACAAGGAATCTTCCTTCTTCCTTAGCCTTTTCTCTGAAAAGTTAGTGAAAAAGAAGGTATTTGCAGAAAATAGAAGTGCAAAAAAGTGATCTGAAAATTTTAGGGTGCGTGAAAGAGTAGTAGGCTGATCAGATCTATATTTAAAGAGGTGAGAGTGCGTCGGTTTTCGTGTTTCACGCGAGCCGTTAGATCAGTTATCTGTCAGCATTAATCGTGGGGCGAGATACGTGCGATTCAAATTTCAAAAGGCATTTAATGACTGACGGGAATGCGAACCGCCTCAGTCGACTTGTAAAAGCATGTTTTTAAACATAACGTTTTTAGTAACAGTACTTATACAATTAATCAGACGAGTAAATTAATACTTATCTGACAGACGAGTGTTCTGAAAACAAATATTACTAGTGAAAGCCAATAACTAGTAATCTTCCTCTGCTGTTTGTCAATCCAGCAAGATAAATTAGTCTTCAGTCTTCAGGAATTAAGAACTTATTTGATGAAAACTTAACGTCAACTAACTGTCATCAACGAATTTCATCTTTTAATCAGAAGTACCGCTAGTCATACACGTTCCCCCTGACTTTAAGAATCCATAAGTTAGCTAGTCTGTTGAGAGTTAACCTTGAAGATGAAAAGATGAGTAAGCTGATAAACTCCAGTCTTCTGATGAGTTCCCCCTCAGCTTATGCGTCTAAATTTAGTAGACCTAGTTCAGCTCTTAGAGTTGAAAACCTTGCATCAATTAGTGGTTTAGTGAATATGTCAGCAATCTAATTGTCAATATGAACATACTCAATTATAACATTTCCCTTTTCCACATGATCTCTGATGAAATGTTGTTTGATCTCAATATGCTTAGTCCTTGAATGACTTGTAGTGTTCGGAGTAAGAGAGATTCACTGGTATTGACACATTAGATTAGGATTCCACTGATCTTTATGTTGTAATCTTCTAGTTGATGCTTCAACCAAAGTATCTGTGGACAGCATGCTCCAGCAGCTATGTACTCAGCTTCAGCAATATATATGGATACTGATGTATGTTTCTTACTCATCCATGAGATCAGATGACCACCTAAGAATTGACAGACGCCAGTTGTACTCTTCCGATCAATCTTGTAGCCAGCAAGGTCATAATCTGAATATCCTATAAGTTCAAATCCAGATTCTCTAGGGTACCATAATCCCAGTTCTTGAGTGCCTTTAAGGTATCTGAGTATTCTCTTGGCAGCCAGGAGATGAAATAGGATTTGATTGTTATCTCGCACAAACCCCAACATAATATATAATATCAGGCCTGCTAGCTGGTAGATATAACAGTGACCCTGTTATGCCTCTGTACTTGGTTATATCTACTGATTTTCCATCTTCATCTTTATCCAAACAAAGTCCAGCAGACATTGGAACACTATCAGTAGAGCTAGTTTCCATACCAAATTTCTTGAGCAGATCGTTTGTGTACTTAGCTTGGTTGATGAATATTCCATCAGGCAACTGTCTAACTTGCAAACCAAGAAAATAGTTTAGCTCACCCATCATGCTTATTTCAGATTTGTTCTGCATCAGTTTGGAGAACTTGTCACACATGTGTTGGTTAGTTGAACCGAAAATAATATCGTCTACATATATTTGCACAAGTAATATATGATCCTCCCGTTCAACAGTAAACAAGGTCTTGTCAACTTATCTTTTCGAAATCCTTTGATTAACAGAAAATCAGATAAAATATCATACCATGCTCTTGGGGCCTGCTTTAGTCCATAGAGAGCTTTCTTCAGACGATACACCTTGTTTTCTTCTTTATATGATTCAAATCCAGGTGGTTGTTCAACATATACTTCTTCTTGTAATTCTCCATTGAGAAAGACAGACTTCACATCCATCTGATAGACTGTGAAGTTCTTGTGAGAAGCTTAAACAAGAAACAGTCTGATTGCTTCTAATCTTACTACTTGTGCAAATGTTTCATCAAAGTCAATGCCTTCTTCTTGCCAGTAACCTTTGGCCACTAATCTTGCTTTGTTTCTGGTGACAACACCATCTTCATTCATTTTATTCCTGAATACCAACTTAGTGCCAATTATCCTTTGATGACCTGGTCTAGGAACTAAGTACCGGACTTCATTCTTTTCAAATTGCTCCTCTTGCATGGCTTCAATCCAGTTTGAGTAACTAAGAACTTCTTCAATCTGTTTGGGCTCTATTTGCGATAGGAAGCTGACAAACATTGCATCATTTGCAGCAGCTATTCTTGTCTTTACTCTATCCTAAGGATCACCAATCACTAATTCTGGTGGGTGATTCTTGAGCAATCTGAGATCAGGTTGCAAGTCTGAATGTTGTCCTCTGTTTTGATCTTGCAACACTACTGTTGGTGTTTCAGTAGTAGACTGTTGAACATGAGTTGTTTGTTGAACAGTCTCTAGTCAATCAGCTGTTTGCAACTCATCTGTTAGACAATCAACAAGGTGATTTTGAACAGCATTTGAGTTAGCAGTTGAGTTGAGATCAGGTACAATGATGGGTACATATTCTTCATTTCTTTCAATACTCAATTTCTTAACATCAGTAGACAGATTTGGATTAGTACTTTGATTCTTTTCAGATGATTGGTTTGGTTCATCAAATACTACATGAATAGATTCTTTTACAAGTAAGGTTCTTTTGTTAAAGACTCTATAAGCTTTACTAACAGTAGAGTATCGTACAAAAACAGCTTCATCAGCCTTTTCTGCAAAAGCAGTAAGGTGATTCTTCCCATTATATAATACAAAACATTTACAACCAAAAATCCTAAAGTAATGAATGTTTGGCTTCTTGTTGTTCCAAACTTCATATGGAGTTTTGTTTTGGTTTTTGTTGATCATGCATCTTTTTTGGGTAAAACAGGCTGTATTTGTGGCTTCTACCCAGAATCTTTGGGGCAGCTTTCCTTCAGCTATCATAGTCCTGGTAGCTTCTTTTAGAGTTTTGTTTCTCCTTTTAGCAACTCCATTTTGTTGAGGGGTTCTGGCAGCAGAGTACTTATGGCTGATGCCTCTGATGTTACAGTACTCTTCAACAGTTGAGTTTGTAAATTCAGTCCCTATATCTGATTTGATTTTTAATATCTTCATGTTTTTCTCATTCTGGATTAGCTCGATCGGATTGGTAAGATGCTCCTTGGTTTCACTTTTCTTCTTCATGAAAATCACCCAAGTGTATCTTGAATAGTCGTCCACAACAGCTAGGCAGTACTTCTTTCCACCATTGCTGATTGGATCAATGGGTCCAAATAAGTCCATATGTAGTAGCTCCAAAATCCTTGTAGAGGATTGGTGCTTTTTGCTCTTGAAAGATGACTTGATTTGTTTACCCTTCTGACAGGCGTCACAGAGCTTATCTTTGCTCATGACTGTCTTTGGAATTCCTTCTACCAGATCATTCTTGATTAGTCTGTTTATGGTCTTGAAATTCACATGATTCATTCTTTTGTGTCACAGCCAACTAACTTCACTTGGTGTAGATGCCACCAAACGAACGTTTGAATTCTTGTCCACATAATTCCAGTATACTATATAGACATTTCCTTGTCGTCTTCCAGATAAGATGACCTTCTTTGTACCGATCTGTTCAACATAGCACTTATTTGATGAAAAGATAACTGAATATCCTTTGTCACAAAATTGACTTATGCTTAGCAAATTGTATTTTAGGCTTTTAACATATGTGACGTCAGATATCTCAATGTTGCCTTTGATTAATCTTCCACATGCTACAATCTTGTCTTCCTTGCTGTCTCCAAAGGTTACTTTA
The DNA here is from genome assembly GCA_003313485.2 of Penstemon barbatus. Taxonomy (NCBI): domain Eukaryota; kingdom Viridiplantae; phylum Streptophyta; class Magnoliopsida; order Lamiales; family Plantaginaceae; genus Penstemon; species Penstemon barbatus. The sequence continues at coordinate 33,517,630 of CM064881.1, forward strand.
GGACCATCCACAGTAATAGCATCAGTCAGCTCATGTATGCTTCCACACATGTGTCTTGAACATCCACTGTCTAAGTACCATATTTTCTCTACTTTACTCCTACTCCTAATCCTAACCTACAAAACAAAATAAAATTGTTTTAGGTACCCTTTATTGAAAGGTGGATATGCAGTAGGTTGCACATAATATGACTCATTTCCATACCAAGAATTTTGATTTTTCTTATTCTTATGCTTCTTTGGCTTACTGGATGCTTGCTCATTAACAGATGACTTAATCTTACTACTTGTCTGATTGGTTTTAGTTTTATCATCAGACTTCCTAGGAGTCTGTTGTTTGACTTTACCAGTCTGTTTTTCTAATTTAGGCTCTTTGCTCTTTTTAGCCTTAGGGGCTTTCTTCCCCTTTAATTCTTTCTCAGATGAAGCAGGTTTAGTAGTCTGAACATACAAGATGACATTACTATTGTCAGCAGATATGAACTTTTCAGTATGATTCAGTTCTATTTTATCATGTTTTAAAGGCATATTCTGTTTACTAGACATATGAATGGATGCAACAGATGATTTATCATGAGACTCAATGATCTTTTCAAGTTCCATGATTTTACCCTTATAGACTTCACATTCAGCTTTCAGAGACTTATTTTCTTGCTCAAGCAGTTTATATTCAGCTGATTCTTTTGGTTTTTCAACCTTAGGTCTCAGTGAACTGTTTTGCTCTCTTAGCAATATCATCTCTTCCTTAAGTTTAGCAAATGCGTCAGCAATACTAGTATTATTAACCATCATTTGCTCAAATGAATTAAACAATTCATTTTCAAGAGGAGTTACCTCATCCTCTGAGTCATCAGATTCCTTAGCCATCAGGCAGATAAAAGCAGGGTTCTCATCTTCAGTAGACTCTTCTATAGAAGTATCTGAGTCAGAATCAGATGAGTAGATGGCAGCCAGCTTTTCTACTTCAGCCATCAGCACTTTTCCTTTCTGATGCTTTCTTTCTTTCCTGATTCTCTTTTCTTCTTATGTGTACTTCTCAGCTTTAGGATATGGGCAGTCTCTAATGAAGTGTCCAAATTTCCTGCAATTGTAATACATTAGTTTGGATTTATAGGCATCTTTATATTGAGAAGAAGAAGTAGGGTTAGAAGTTGAAGTATTGTTGTATTTGTTCTTTATTTTTCCTTTATATAACTTCTTGAAGTTGTTCATCAGCAATGCAACGTCTCCAGCAGTGTACTCCTTTTTGTTGAGTATTGTGGCTTCATCAGATAAGTCCACTTCTTTGCTTTTGTGTGTTGTTCTTCTTGGATTTTCAGCAGCAACCAGGGCGGCTGTGGGGCCTGAAGTTGAAGTTTCTTCAATACCCATTCTTGGCAGTTTATACTACTATGACTTGTGTACTGAGAACAGCTCGGTAAGAGAGATCTTTTCCAAATCTCTTGATTACTCATGTTGAACTTTGGAGGCAGAGCCTTTAGCACTCTGATAGTTATCTCCTTGTCAGTGAATGTTTTTCCTAGCTTGAGAACTTCATTCAGCGTCCTTGTAAACCATGTATCCATCTGATCAATGGTTTCCGCAGACTTCATCTTGAAGTTGTATAGCTTTTCTAGAGCAACACTCAGCTGATGCTCTTTTATGGCATCGTTTCCTTCGCTCATGTCACGAACCTTGTCCCACATATCTTCTGCAGTCTTGCAATGCTTGAATTTATCAAATATGTCGTTGTCCAGGGCTCTGGTCATGATGAAACGGCTAACTTTATCAAGATTGAACCGCTTGATTTCTTCAGTTGTCATCTCTTGTAGATCTTTATCCACCACTATATCTACTTCATCAACTTTTATAGTCTTGGTGAATTTGAATGGACCCTTGGTAACGCATGTATACATGTTATCATTGTAAGCAGCTAAGAAGATTTCCATCTGATCTTCCAATCATCAAAACTCATACCGCCAATGTGGGGAACATGGCTGATACAATCCATTTTCAAAAAGTTTTAATTTTTCAAAAAAAATGTTGTTTTGAAACAGTTTGAAAACCTTTGAAAAACACTCGGATCAAGCTCGTCGATCAGGCAGCTGATTCTAACGAACCACCCGCTCTGATACCACTTGCTGGTCCCAAGTGGCCAGATGAGGTCTAGAGAGAAGGGGTGAATAGACCTCTGAAAATTTTGACTTTAACAGTTTTTGCTCAACTGTTAGCAGACTAAGATGGTAGTAAACTGTAAGCTGACAAAGCTGTTCGCACACAAAGTTTGAGCAGCAAAGTTGACCACTTTTTAGAAAAGTACTTAACTGATTTCAGTAAAATCAGTTTTATCAAGTTACTTGCAATGGATGTTTTAAAGTGTTTTTCACAAGTAGGCTGAGTCCTTTTTTTTTTAAAAGATTTTATCCCCAGTATTTAAACTCCTTTTAAAATCTTTAACCAGTTTGGTTCAAATGAAAGTTTATGTAAGTTTTAAAGAATGCAAGAAAACTTAACCAAAATGAACACATTAAATTTTTATAGTGGTTATATGGATTTAATATCCTTTAGTCCACTATTCCAAGTCACTTAGATCTTGAGTTATACTATAATCACACAGATTACAATATACTCTGCTTTCGCTAATCAACAAATAAATAGGCCACAAGTTCGTTACAAGAAATCACAAAGAAATTCCTATACCACAAAGCTTTATCACTCACACAGGTGGATAACAGCTTCTCACAACACTCTTCTAACAGATTCACTTAGAAAATGATTTTTCCTTTGAACTTCAACTCAGCTTCAATTCACAAATAACTTCAGCAGATTAGTGAGCTCTTCTTAAGTTTTGAGACTTAGAAGATTTTGCTTCGCAGGATTGATCTCAGTTGTGTGTTGTGTCCTTCTTCTCTCTCAAACTCACGAACTATTTATACTCTTGGATTTGAAAATAAAATATCCGTTGAAGAAAAGACAGAATTCAAATGCATCGATTAGTGGTCCTTAAACTCTGCAAACGGCTCTCTGTACTGCTACAGTGCTTTCTGTCAGCAACATTTAATGCACCGAGCTGATACGAGAATTTCTTCAATCGTTTGCCATAAATGCCATCTTTCTTCAGCATTTATTACTCCAAGTGCATTTATTACCATCGAGGAAACTTCCTGATCGTCTTCACTTGGCTGATTAGAAACTCTCATCTGATGATGTACTGAGCTGAACTCAAACTTGAACAAGTCTGATTTGAGTCGGCTGATTTTCACCAAACTGTTTTGGAAATCATCAAAATCTCCCTTTAACTTCTAACTTCCTTGTCCTTTTGATCTTACGTGGTTTCGTTTAGTTCGATCAAGGGTGGGGTATGATGCGAAAATAATAAAATAAAGGGAAAACAAAGATCAAATGTAATTGTATTCGAATTAATTGAGTACAAGTACAAATATTAGGAGTCCTACTCGAGCATTATCGGATGCCGTACAAGCTAGAGGGCGAAACAAGTATGAGAAAGCCTATACTAAGATTTTCCAGAAACCCGAGCTGTGGTCACCAAGTTGAAGTGTCTTGGAAGTCCTTCTCAGTGTAATAAATGCATGGAGTATTTATAGCCAAATTAGAGGGCTTGGGCCTGGGCTTGGCCCAACAGTGTCCTTCAATCTATGGCTCTCTCATGTGCTCGGAACAATCATCTTCATGCTTTGGTTCGACTTTGGTCCCTGGCGACGGGGTTCGACGCTATTCGAACCGCGCTGAGACTAAAACAGGGGATCCGAATTACCCCTCATCAATACTCCCCCACTTCTCGAGTGTGAAGCGAAGCAAGCGCACGAAGAAGTACGAAATATGTTCCGTGCTGCAAAGAAACGAGCCGTTCCGAACGTCCTTTGGATATGCCTCGTTAAAAACCTGACTCGGAAAAACCCATTGGGATAAAAACCGAGCTAGGGAAAAAGAGTGCATACATAAGAAAACATACTTCGGCGCGTTCTGGAGTTACCCTTGTTTGAGGAATGTTGAAGTAATAATATCTTTTCGCATTCCAAGATGCGTTGTTCGATCTTTATATGGATGCTTTTCAGAATTTCCGATTATGACAGGGAGGGTCTCCGAGATCCTTAGGAATAAAATGCAAGGACAAATTCCGCAATTCTAAAAAAAAGATGGATCCAAAAGGCTATTCTGGGAGGAGAAACCCAGAGTTTTTACCCTTGGTAAGTTCAACCGTCGCGGTTACTCGGGGACCTCTTTGCAATTTTACCTTTTTAACCCCGTATATATATGTTGACCCGTTGAAAAATTACTTCCATACTACATTTGTCTTGAGCTCGAAGTATTTGAATCGAAAAAGGTATTTGCTTTATTACATTCATTTCCGAATTCATTATGTCTAGTTCCAGAAGTTCGTAGGGCAAGAATAAGGTCGAAGAGAGTCAAGAATCTGACCCTTTGCTGAAACTTGTTGATGATTACGAAGAAGGAGAATTCCGTCAAGGAGGCGAGGATGATGATCCGAGCGAGGATCTCGAAGAAAATGAGGTTGATAAACGCAGCATTGGTGAGGGTGCCTTTGTCAGAATTTTCAAGCCCAAGCTCACTTCTGGGGTCGTGGCCTCGAATACGTCAGAACTTCCTGCTAAAGAAACTTCCTGTTGTTTTTCAAAGAGAGATCGTGCTTATCTTGAGAAGGAGTTTGGGAGATATCTTCCAAAAGGGTTTTCGATCGTTATTCCCTCTTATTCCGAGCGTGTTACTGAGCCCCCAGCTGGTTGTCAATCCTTTTATGAGGGTCAATTTTCCAGTGGTCTACGTATTCCATTCGTCCCCCTTATCAGAAATATCCTTTCTTTCTTTTCGTTGTCCCCCGCTCAACTTCTCCCGCATTCCGTTGCCTATATAGTAGCATTCAGCGCTCTTATGGAGGCAAAAGGGGAAGAGGCCTCCTTTAGCAATTTCTGGCATACCTTCCGAATGGAATTAGGCAAGGGTTCCAATGCGGGGTTCGTATCCATTTTTCAGAGGTCGAAACGACCTTTTCTTACTAAGATAGCAACGAAACAAAGTGTAGGCTGGAAGAGGAGATTCTTCTTCGTGAAAGGTCCTAATGTTCCTGTGTCGGAAGGTAGTTCGAAGACTAGACCGTATCGATGGGATGGCGCGGATTCCTGGTCGTATGGTTCTCGCAAAATCAGAGAAAAGCTCAGACAGCGTCTTTCCGACGATTTTCTCGAACAAATGCGATCCAATCCTTACTATACCAAGTCCCTAGTTCAAGAAGGCGTTTTACGATTGGCTGGGTTGAGCCGCTGTGATTATCCTGCCCCAGCGATTAAGTATCCCAGTTTATCTTCTGAAGGGTCTCGGACACCAACTAATGCCCTGCCAACCTCTAGTGCTTCGCCCCCCGCCGTTCCTTCTTTGAGTAAGTTAATCTCCGTCTACATTGAGGTTTATTTGAGCAAATCTTTTTGTTTAAATCCGTGCCTGATTCGTATTATTCCGCAGGTCGAATTGTCGAGAAATTTCGAGTGTCCGGTGCCGGCCTGGCCGGAGATAAACCGTTTTATTTTGAGCCGTCATCATGTGCTTCCGAGAAGAATGTGGACGCACACAACATAGGTGGGAACTCGGTTGTCCTAGCAGCTACGCTTCCTGATCTGAGAGGGGTCGGTACTATGAGTTGCCTGAATTCCGCCACTGCCGGGCCTCTTCGAGCTCTGTTTTCCCCGGATACTTCCGTTCTTTCATCGGTTGGCTATAGCCAGCACTCTTGGAATCGAATTCAGGGCGTCCAGGAGTATGAGAAGCTCTTAAGTCGAAAAAGAAATGCTGAACGTCCCGGGCCCTCACGGAGGGTAAAGCCTTTTGGTACGAAATCTGACTCTGTTCCATGTCGAGAAGGTAGGTCGGAGCCTGATGTGGCAGACTTTATGGAAGAACATCTTCGAGGTAGCAGAGCGGTTGGATACTCTGAAGATGGCACCATTCAGACTGATTTGGATGCGGGTGGGGAGAATGAGTTTGACAAAGCCACTAGGATTTACATGGCTAGTCGGTTTAAACGGGACATTCTACTTCAGTCCGTTAAAGGGGATTTTGAGGTTCTAAGTGACTTTTCCAGGACGTATCACGAGGTAAAAACATATCTTTCGATCAACTATTCTTTGCTTAGTGCCCTTAATATTCACGTGGTACCTCTTCTTACTTTTTAGGTCGGAGATCTCTTTGCCACCCAAACATATCGCTTAGCTTTGCTGGAACAAGAGTCGCAGGATGCTCACGATGCATATGCGCAAATTTTTGTCGACAATCAATCTCTTCGATCTCAGTTAGCAGAAAGTCAACAGGAACTAACTCAAACAAAGAAGGAACTTGAAAAAGCTACTAAGAAACGTTCCTCGTCCGTGGAGGAAGATTTGCTGGCGTCTGTTACAGAGAGGAGTGCCCTCGAGGAAGAGCTGAAGAAAGTAAAGATAGAACTCGAACTGGCGAAGCAAGACTCCGAACGTGCATATGCCCAAGGTCGGGAAGAAGCCAAGATCCCTGCCATACGAGAATTCTTGGAATCCCCTGTCTTAGATCCTTTAGTTCAAAGGAAAACGGGAGAAATTCTCCAGACGATTTTTTATAAAGGGGTTCAACAATTAGTCGCGGCCGAGAAAATTCCGGACGACATGGAGGAATATTTCAAGTATATGGACCCTTTCAAGAACGCTGAAGGGAAGGATTATAAAGCTTCCTCTCTGCCTAAGGCGAATACTAATTGGCAGGAACATCGCTTTGCCCCCTTAGTCGAAGAGTATGGCATTCCGATGCCTAACCCTGATGTGCTCGAGTACTCCTGCGACGATCCTTCTAATGTGTCCGAGGAGGAAGATAAAGATGTTAATATAGGCAATGCCCCGGACAAGGGAGACGGTCGATCTTTCGATCAAGCTGGGTAATTATCGAGCTTCAACATATATATATCGTCTGATCTTCAGTTTAGTGAGTTACTGGAGTTGAGTAGGCCGGAGGGGGCGATTCAAGGTTTTTTTTAGTTAGGAATCAATTGTATTTACTCATGCACCCAATTTTGTAAACGAGTTAACTTTATATTTCTTGATTTGATTCGTGTAACTCGTGAATTTCAACTTTATAAATATCGATGATTTTTCATACTTTCTGCTCGAACACTGTTTATCCGAGTGGGATTTTTCTCCATGGTCGCGTCGATTCACTATCTCAATCATAGTGCATAGCGTCTATAAATATTAGGATCTCTTATCATTATTCACACGACATCTTTGCTTATAGAGATCGGAGCTCTCCCAAAACTTTCTGCATTCTTCGAGCTTCTTGCGGGTAAAGATCCGAGTAATTGATCCGAATTCACTCATCATGGAAAACGTGTTAGGCAAAACTATCGATCCCAGGTCGCTATTTGGTGGTTCGAAAAGTAAGAAGTCGAATAAAGAGCAAAAGGCTGACAAGGAGGCCAAACCCACCAAATCTTCTTCTAAGACCTCCGCCTCTTCCCCAAAAGCACCTAAAGGTGGGGAAAATTTCAAAGAGAAAGGTACTTCCTCGAAGCAGAACAAGGGTAGCTCCAGCAAGTCCATTTTGGATGAAGAGCTCGAGGCTGAGCTCGGAGGTTCCTCCCCGAAAGTGATTGATTCTAAGAGTGAGGATCGCGTCCAAGAAAAGACTCCTGTTCCCTCTTCGAATAAGAGGCCTTATTCCGACGGGGTTACGCCCATTGAGGCTTTGCAAAATCTTGCTATTGGTGGCAAGTCATCCTCCGATGCTTCGACCGTGCCTCCCTCAGGGAATCTCAACAAAAAGTCCAAGTTAGAGACTGGTGGGGGGGATTCCGCTGAAGCTTTAGGAATTGATAATCCTCCCCAATCCTTTGTCGATTCTTCTCCTCAAAAGGTTGCTTCTTCCCTGCATGAGGAGAAGAAAGATGGATCTCCTTCTAAGGTTGATCCCATGGGTAACTTGTTGCAAGCTACCTTTACTTCTTCAGAGACTGACATGCCCAAGGAAAGAAACATGTCCAAAGAGAGAAACATAGAAGAGTTGTTCGAGTCCGGGCAGCACTTCCTTTTTCAGGTGTGCACACTTTCTCTTTTTTTTTTTTTTTTTTTTTTTTTTTTTTTTTTTTTTTTTTTTTTTTTTTAACGCTGTTGATCCTTTTAACAGGCCGGACAAGATTTTATTGAGCTTAAAACATTTGCGGAACGAGAGACCAATCAACGTGCTGCCATCTCCCTCGAGCTGGAGGAGAAGAAAATCGAGTTCGATCGTGTCCTCGCAGAGAAGCTCGCTTTGGAGAAGGAGAAGAAGATTAACGAGCATTGGGAGGAGATCCATAAGCAGCTGAATGAGAAACTCGAAAAATTGAAGATCCTCCACGAGCAGGAGAAACAAAATTTTACACTTCGAGAAAAGGAGGCTTATGATCGTGGATTTGAAGCAGGACGTGAGGCTCGCAATGCTGAGCTTCGAAAGATTCTTTCCGACAATAAACTTGTTTAGATGTTGTTTCCTATTTACCCGGACTTGTAGTATGTCTATACTGTGTTTACTTGTGCGATCAGGAACAATTTTCAGACATTTTAATTTCTATGGCTTGTAATAATGTACTTTCTTCTCAATCTGCATGTTTCTCTTGTGCGTTTTTCTTTGATCATCTTTAATTTGCTTTCTTGATTTTTCGATCTTGGCGTAGTAATTCCGTTTAATTTCCAAAAGTAATATCACTTTCTTTTCCTGGTGAAATTTTTCGGGAGTCGCGACAATCTTTTGATCTTGATCGTTTCTTTTGTTTTCTAACAGCCGTTGGATTTTTGAGAATAGTATCTATAAATGGGGCTCTTCATTTTGCATTCATATAATATTTTCCGAGAACAGATTCCTTCGATCATGCTGAATAGAGGATCTTGTCCCATGCCTCAACATTTCGAATTTCGGGTTAGGATTTATTCTGCGTGTCACACATATACTTCAATTTCGACTAGGGTATCTGCAGGCGGAACCATTTTGACCCCGAAATTCACGACCCTTCGTGGTTTAGGGAGGTTCTGGCGTCAAGTTTGTCGAGGGTATGATGCAATTTGCTAGGCTTCCTCTTTGAAATGTTTCGGGCAGCGCTTCGGAGATTGATGTCCCTCATAAAATGTTCACGTTTTTTCTGGTAAAGAGATGTATTGCCCTTCTCTTTTTCGAAGAAGTATGACTACAGTCGAAGATCTGTTGGCTCGATAGGCGTTTCCCGATCGAGTAAGGACATTATCATCCGCCGAAAATTTCATAGGATCGGCCATTCGCGAAGATGTAATGGGGTTGATATCTTTGTATCTTGTAATTACTTCATATGTCAAGCTCGAAGAATACTTTATCGACCTCATCGACGGCTTTACTTATCCTCGGGCCAATTACTGATGATGCTTTCTTTTCACACTGTATTTAGATTCCTTTATGATTTCTCTTTGGTGACAGGAACTGGGGTTACGATGAATTCGAATAGGAAAAAACTGGAGTGGAATAATTTTGACATTTTCTTTACTTCTTTCCCGAAACAGTTTCCGTATTTTTGGGAATCGTAACGGTCGGCGCACTTACTGCTTATATCTCAGCCGTTAGTATCATCAAATCTGAGTCGTTAATTGCTTTCTCTTTTCCCTATATATAGCTCCGTAGTTACTTTCAAATCTTACATTTCAGTAAGGATCTTGATCGGCACTGTGATTGAGGTTTTACCCTTTCTAGTCATCATGTTTCATCTGCTATCTGCGACTGAACTGTTCGAGGTTCTTCTTCGAACTATTTACAAATTTCTCTCTCTCCTGATGGCAACTTATTTCGACTAGGGTATCGACAGGCGAAAATAATTGCGACTGGGGTACCGGCAGGCGACCAGCTCTCTTTGATTCCAAGTCTTTGAGGCTGGTTCGATCTTCTGTATCCTGTCAATCCACCCAGTCGGATAGTGGGTCTACTGCTGGAGGAGTTTTCCTGCACTCGATCTCTATTTCTTCAAGATATTTCTTGAAGAATGTTGCCTTCGAGATTGCGTGGAATAATTTCTCTAGGGGTTGCTCCCTTCTTTCTCGATCTGGCCCGGTGCGTAATGATTCTCGAGGAAGCGAAGGATGAAGGGTGGAAGTGTTACCCCAGGCTCGCTTCCCTCCGTCGATCATGGAAAACTTATAATGTAGGGTTGATTTGTAGTAGGGTTACACGAAATGTAAAGTTTTTGCTTGAATTTCCTTGTAATTTCGAACTCTTTTGTAACTGTTTGGAATGACATGAATAGGATATTTATCTCTTTTATCACCCTTCTTTATTGTCCTGTAGAATTGCTTTTGTATGCTGTTCTCGAGCATCAATTTCTTCTGCCTCCAAAGTATGATCAAGTGCCATTCTTTATCTACTTTGATAAATATTTAGATGATAGATGATAATCGATATTCCTCGACTTTGAGTATAACCTGTAAGAGGCTTTTATCCCCATGTCAAATACATAATAATTAAGAGATCGAATAGAAGGACCTAAAATGACCTTTGAGTAACAATTCTAATCTGAGGGACCAGATTCCCTAGTCGGATAAATAATCGTGAAATAATATTCGAGATAGTGTCTCGATCGACTTTGAATAATAAATTTGATCCAAGTGTCATAATGATAGCTTGTTAGCCTTAGACGAATAAATAATTATGGAGAAATTATAGAATAGAATACCGATTGGTTTTCGGTTGATTGAGGATAATAATTTCAATCTAAGGGGCGTAGCAACGGCTTTCACCCTTAGACGTTTCAGAGCAATCTTAGCTCGAGGGTCGTAGCAGAGTCTTTCACCCGTTCGATAATTTTCGATCTAAGGGGCATAGCAGAGGCTTTCACCCTTAGTCGTTTCAGAGCATTTTTAGCCCTTGGGTCGTAGCAGAGGCTTTCACCCGTTCGATAATTTTCGATCTAAGGGGCATAGCAGAGGCTTTCACCCTTAGTCGTTTCAGAGCATTTTTAGCCCTTGGGTCGTAGCAGAGGTTTTCACCCGTTCGATAATTTTCGATCTAAGGGGCATAGCAGAGGCTTTCACCCTTAATCGTTTCAGAGCATTTTTAGCCCTTGGGTCGTAGCAGAGGCTTTCACCCATTCGATAATTTTCGATCTAAGGGGCATAGCAGAGGCTTTCACCCTTAGTCGTTTCAGAGCATTTTTAGCCCTTGGGTCGTAGCAGAGGCTTTCACCCGTTCGATAATTTTCGATCTAAGGGGCATAGCAGAGGCTTTCACCCTTAGTCGTTTCAGAGCATTTTTAGCCCTTGGGTCGTAGCAGAGGCTTTCACCCGTTCGATAATTTTCGATCTAAGGGGCATAGCAGAGGCTTTCACCCTTAATCGTTTCAGAGCATTTTTAGCCCTTGGGTCGTAGCAGAGGCTTTCACCCATTCGATAATTTTCGATCTAAGGGGCATAGCAGAGGCTTTCACCCTTAGTCGTTTCAGAGCATTTTTAGCCCTTGGGTCGTAGCAGAGGCTTTCACCCGTTCGATAATTTTCGATCTAAGGGGCATAGCAGAGGCTTTCACCCTTAATCGTTTCAGAGCATTTTTAGCCCTTGGGTCGTAGCAGAGGCTTTCACCCATTCGATAATTTTCGATCTAAGGGGCATAGCAGAGGCTTTCACCCTTAATCGTTTCAGAGCATTTTTAGCCCTTGGGTCGTAGCAGAGGCTTTCACCCATTCGATAATTTTCGATCTAAGGGGCATAGCAGAGGCTTTCACCCTTAGTCGTTTCAGAGCATTTTTAGCCCTTGGGTCGTAGCAGAGGCTTTCACCCATTCGATAATTTTCGATCTAAGGGGCATAGCAGAGGCTTTGACCCTTAGTCGTTTCAGAGCATTTTTAGCCCTTGGGTCATAGCAGAGGCTTTCACCCATTTGATAATAGTAGACTTAGATAAGTACGGATAGAGAGATCGATAATATCAGGGAGAGATGAATGGATATAAATATTGACGGGATCAATTTCCATTGAATATGTACCTCTAATCGAAGTAAATCTTGATGAGAAAATAGTCCTCCGCAATCGTGAGAAAGGAAAAATTATGGATAATCGGCTAGTAGCGAATAACCCTAAACTTCGAACAATCCTTATGTTTTTGTCGAGGAAATTCCTAGTTTGTAGGTTCCCAATTTTGATAAGTCTGATTTTTTCAAAACGGTTCCTGTTTTACCGGGAATCGCAACGGTCGACGAATCTCATCCGCCCACTTTTCCAATTATACGCCGTTGGATTCTTTTCTGTTTTTGGCTATAAAAGGCTGGCGTATTGTTGGAATTATCTCACTTGTTGCATCGAGAGTTTACCTATCTGATTATGGTGGTCAAGATGACTATTCGATTAATTCAACTGTTTGAGTTCAGGATTCGAACGATTTTTAAACGGAACGATCTTCGAGCGGAAGAAAAATTATAGCAATTACGCTTAGAATATCGACAGGCAAATGCTGTTTCCATCTGGAAAGCCAATAAGCCAGATGCATTTAGGAAGACGTGCTGGGAAGAGAATGCCGGAGAATACTACCGAACGTTCGTCCCTCTGTCTTCGGAAGATTGCAAATAAAGTCAAAAGCCTGCGGGTCCAAAGGACGGGAGAATGCCAGGGACCAAAGGTTATTCCGCGCTTGGAGCCAGATTATCTCGAGTAAACGATAGGACGGGAGACCGAAAATTTCATAGGATTGTAATAATGTACTGATGTAATGTAAAAGCCTGAGCCATGATCGATATGTATTTTCCAGTTCTTGTATTTCTTCGAGGTGATATAAATACATTTCCTCTCCGTTTTGTTGATAATATCAAATATAACTAGATAAAAGTTTATCTTTCATAATTCCATCTTAACCTTCTAATATCGATCAAGAAATAATTGAATACCATTTGCAAGAGTGGATAGTATATAAATATTTCGACGGACCTGAAATCGATACGAAAAACGATGCCATAAATCTTTATCACTGTTGAATTTTCATAATTGCATAACTCCCAGGTCGAGAATTCTGTTCCACCGGACCGATTATATTTCTTCTCAGCTGGCAGCGTAAAAGCATAATAATAAAAACTTGAGTGTGAAAACATCTGAATAAACCGGATATGAATCCGACATGCCATCCTTCAATAAATACGTTATGAATAAGGTCGTAACTGTTCGATATTTAGAATGTTATAATTCTTCCATACTCCCCATTGGATCGCGTGTCCTTTGTTACCAAACAGGGCCCTAATTCTCGGGAATTGTAACGGTCCTTCCATTTAATGCGGACATCCCAATCGCTCATAAAATGTTATCTGGGCCGTTGATTTTAAATTCCCTACCCCTATAAATAGGTCCCTTCGTGTATACAACACTTCCTGCTTTTCTCCTTATGCCCCATCCGATCATCATGGGTCGAGTTTTAGATTTGATTCGTATTTTGTCCCAAATAAAAGAGTTTGAGATCAGAGTTCGAACTTTCTTTTCCGATCTTGTTTTCCTTTTGGATGAGCTTTTCGCTTAGAATATCGACAGGCAAAAGAAATTGCGCCTAGAATACCGGCAGGCAACCTGTTTTCCCAGACATATCTTGTCTGGTGCGGGTTAGAATTCTGGTATTCTGGTGCAGTACCTGATCGGGCAGCTGGTTATTCCGAGAAGAGTTCTTTAAATCTGAGGCATCAGCTTCCTCGAGGGCTTTCTTACTAGATAGTTTTCTCGAGTTCTCTTGGAGTGTCTCTTGTTGGGATAACCTTTTGCTGCTCCGGTTCGAATTAACCCGTAAATAATGATTGAGTATTTCAATCATTGTTTACAGATGATGATCTAAGGTCGGTCTGCTTCCCTGGTGAGGATCTCCGATCCGACTTTTACCCAGCTCGAAGGTGGACGTGCGACACGTTGCTAGTGACTGGCAAGACAGCTCACTGCTGAGTTCTGCATCTGGGGCGCTCTTAGGGAATGAAGGTCGAGCATATAACAGGATAGAATTACCTCATAGAACTTTGTAAATAGGGTAGGAATGATTGTACTGCATTTCTCGAGCCCGAAATACATTCGGAGCTTTACTTTGTAACTTGTTTGAAGAATTTTAATGATAAAGGTTTTATTTCTAACCGAATCTTCTTACTCGAATTCCGTTACTGGTCAAAATGATAACCAATATACCTTCTATTAGTTCGAGAACTTATCTAATCGATCGCAGATATTTAATCAATCAATTTAACCCGGCCGACTTTGAGAAGAAAACAAACAGTCGATTGATAGTATATAGAGACTTCGCCGATGATCTTTAAAATAATTGATTCGAAAGATTCGTCATTGAAGCTTATGAATACGGAGAACGGAAAAATAAATTCCGATCGTTAATATCGAACTGCAACCTCATAGATCCTCTAAGCCTTCGACGATACCTGCTGAACTTCTTATTCGTTCCATTTGGAGCCGTGGAAGTTAGGCCTTCTTTCTTTATTCCTGAAATGATGAACCCTCCAAAGGTTGAATGATTCGCCTCGGAGAGTGAGCAATGGAGTTTCGGATTTGTAAAATCTCCAGCTGGCATACATATTCCTCCTCGTAGTAGGCATATTTCGATCTAATACTCGAATAAGGCCCCATGGTGGGCGCCAATTGATCTTACGTGGTTTCGTTTAGTTCGATCAAGGGTGGGGTATGATGCGAAAATAATAAAATAAAGGGAAAACAAAGATCAAATGTAATTGTATTCGAATTAATTGAGTACAAGTACAAATATTAGGAGTCCTACTCGAGCATTATCGGATGCCGTACAAGCTAGAGGGCGAAACAAGTATGAGAAAGCCTATACTAAGATTTTCCAGAAACCCGAGCTGTGGTCACCAAGTTGAAGTGTCTTGGAAGTCCTTCTCAGTGTAATAAATGCATGGAGTATTTATAGCCAAATTAGAGGGCTTGGGCCTGGGCTTGGCCCAACAGTGTCCTTCAATCTATGGCTCTCTCATGTGCTCGGAACAATCATCTTCATGCTTTGGTTCGACTTTGGTCCCTGGCGACGGGGTTCGACGCTATTCGAACCGCGCTGAGACTAAAACAGGGGATCCGAATTACCCCTCATCACCTTTAATCTTCATCTTCATCTTCATCCTACACTAAATATCTCATTCAGGATGAAAGAGTTCAACAAATGAGTAAAGGCTGTATTTTTTGTATAAAAATTAATACAGGTGGTAATTTTTAATTTACTAATATATTGGGAAGCAATATATAAATTTTGGGCCCAACCACAAAGGAGGTCCTTGGTGCCGACCCAAGTTGCTGAACACTTGGAACTAGAATATTGGTTCTTGGATGGCACATCAACATTTTTGACAACTTTTTCCTACTTCGTTCTTGAATTAATTGACTTTGTTTGATTTTTTCTTCGTTTTTTATCGTTTCCAATCATTCCCTTGGCTCTAAAATAGCTTAGGTCTACATGATGAACGCAATATAAAAGAATATATCTCAGTTCATGCATAAAATTTATCACCAAAGACTCTAATTAACTAAAATTACCTAAAACTCGGCCAAAACTCGAATAAGCACATGAAATAGGCTTGATAAGATTGTTTTAACACACTATAAGAAAAATGGATTGTAGTGACAAAACATCAAGTGACATTGTTGAAATTGTTACTTTTTACATATATATAATAACAAAAATATTAGTTTTGTCACAATAATAATAGTGACAAGTGCAATAATGAAAGAATATATCTTTAAATTGTCACTAATGACTATTAGTGACAAGTGTATCAAACTTAAGTTGTCACAACTGACAATTAGTGACACACTTTCAGTGACAAGTTAGTGACAATAAATATTGTCATTATAATTTAGTGAAAACTTTTTAGTTGTCACTTTTTGGGTATCACTATGATTTAACCGTTTTCGTTGGGTTTGATTAAATCAATATTTGAGGTTCTCGAGGATTAGATTATATGTATTTAGGGCCTAGTTAATCTATTCCGGATGGATCGATTTCAAGAAAGAACAATATGTAAAGAGCAAATAAGAACACGAGATGATGAATATTGAATATAGTATAGCAAAAGCTTTTCTATAATTTTATTATCAGATTGCCCAAGTATGTAGGCCTAAGTACTCAATTGTAGTTGTTCTAATACAATCTTTAACTAGGTATTTATAGGTAACCAACCCTAGCTATTCAAGGAAACATAATCCTTCTAGGACTCGGCATATTTATCCTTCTTGAGTCCGGATTGTAGTTTAGTTCGCCAATGAGAATAGTCTTCTGATCGGATCGATGGATGATCCCGAATGAGCTTATATGGTCGAACCGACCTGAGGTCTTCGAGAGGATCCGAGTATTATATGGGGTGTAAAACAGCCCCCATCAGTACTCCCTCACTTCTCCGAGCATTTATGCAATAGAATCTCGTAGAAGTAGATGGTTTGTCACAACTGTCTTTTCTATGAATTGTGCCTCGTTAAAAACCTTACTTGGAAAAAACCCTGTGGGAAAAAATCCGAAGTAAGGAAAAGAGTGCTACGCATCATAGATAGTCATTTTTCGTTGTTTTTCGATCAGCAATGTTGCTTCTTTTTCGAGGAGGTGACTTCTTTTTGACGATTGGCGGGAATACGATTAGTCGCAAGAGGTTTGAAACGTCTTTTCGTCATTCTATATAAATAGGTGATCGTTGTTTCAACAATTTTTTACTTTCTTCCTCCAATATTCTCGGGGCAATTTTTCCTATTCGATAGTTTCTTCAATATCTTTTAGCGCCCGATCCATATTTTCGAGGATCTTAACAACATGGCTTCTCTTTCGAAGAATCCCTTCTCTTCTTCTGTCGAACAAGCTACTGCAGTTATTGACGTGGGGGCTTCTCCTAGCCCTCCACCAGTCCAAGCAGGAACATCCGAGATGATTATTCCAGATAAAGACACCTTTAAAGTACGGATCATATCTGATGCCGAGGTTGCTGCCAAGGCCAAGAAAAACAAAGGCGCTACCCCCCAAATTTCTGATCCGATCGAGAATCTTTCCTGTGCGTCTACCGATGAGACTTTTCACGAGGTGTTGGATAATTACGGGATATATTTCCCGGAAGGTTATGAGATTATTCTTCCATCGTCTTTCGACAGGGTCACCTCCCCCCCTCCGGAAGGTTGTCTGGCTTTTTACACTGCCCATTTCAATCACGGCCTCCGTCTTTCTTTGTCTGCCTTATTCCTTGATATTTTAAGGATATTCAGCGTCTCTCTGACACAACTGGTTCCCAATTCTGTAGCCGTTGTTGTTTGCTTTTCAGTCCTGATGATCACAAAAGGATTCCAACCTTCTTTTCATAATTTTACCCAGTTGTTTCGTTTTAATATTTCTAGCTCTTCCAATCATGGTTATTTCTTCGCTAGTCAAACGTCTAGTCGTTCTATTTTTTATTCTCCTGTTTCAAGCAATCCTGCCTGGAAATCTCATTTTTTCTTTGTACGTCCTCCATCTCATATTGTCTCAGCAGATGGTTCTACCAAGCTATTCTCGTGGGACCACGACTCCAAATGGATTTCTGGTGGTCGCTTTGTTACTGGCCACTTTATTCCTGACGATCCACAATTGGTTGACGAGATAGTAGAAATGCGTGCTGATAAGTACCAACGTGCCCTTCTTATTGGCGAGGCTTTTCTCCGTAAAGCGGGCCTGAGTTCTCACACCTTTCCTATCTCGTCTTCCTCACAATTGATAGAGTAGTGCCTAGCAAGCCAATATTAATTAGCTTGTTGAAGTACTATTTTCTTATGGTTTATAATTAATACGCCCGTTCATTCATAGTACGTGAAACTGAACAATGGCCAACTTCATCTCTCGCGAACTTATCTAAGCGATTGGATGAAATCCTAAGGTCACAATCGACTATGGGACGATTCACTTCAGTACTGAGTGCAATCATGAAACAGTCTCAAAGGTCGTGATCTTAAAACCGTTCCAAGTCATAGATTCCGAACGAGACGGGGTATCGTAGGAATCGCCAAGACTTGTACAAGTATGCATGATTCACATGGAGTGAATTTGTAGCGTTTCATGAGCAAGGCATTTGAGGCCAGTGCATATGAATAGGTGGTTCAATGGAGGATTGAATGCATCGAACGACCCGAACAGAGAAACCCATTGTGGAAGTGCATGACGCATATCGGTGATGGGATGTTTCTCAAGGCTTATAGTAGTGTACGATTTAGTCCTTGGACTTGAGGTGCTAGGGCGAATTCGGTGCACAAGTGTGCGTACTTAGATTTAGGTACTGGTCACGTAGCCTGGCCACAAAGTGCCTAAGTTGGGTGCGTACACGACTGTACGCGAGTGGTTAGTACTAAGAAAGGATCTATCTACTCATCCTGATAAGATGAGAGTATTTCCTGTACGTTCTTCGATAATATGTTCCTAGAAATCCATGGCCATGGTTGGTGACGAATTTGGAAGGTATTTCCAAATTTAGCAGTCACACCGGAATTATTATCCTGAATTAGAAAGTACAGTATCGAGATAATTAGAGGTGCCGATCAATTCACACACCCTAGGTCTCGATCGGGAAATCATCGTGGAGGGACCGTATGTACATGGCAGTTATAAGAGGTGAGGTTCACAATAATCAATTCACCTTTGATTGGGCTTCATGGGCTTGTGGCTAGACATCGACCATGAAGTGTAGGTACTCCTAAATTAATAGGAAAATTAATTCTAGGAGTGGTCAATTAAAAGTTGTTTAATTGATCGGAGCATTTAATTGCTCTTTAATTAAATCACGAAAGTCGTGGGCCTGCTGCCAGTTGATGGTGAACCCAGAGGGTCACACACAATACAATTGGACGGTGACTGTCTTAAAGGAAAGAAAATGATTTAAAGTTGTTAAATCAAAGTAATTGAATTATAGTATTAATTCAATTGGAGATTATTAATTAGATATCTAATTGATTAATGTTCAATTAATTAATTAGAGTTATCTGATTAATTATGGAATTAATTAAAGTAGTTAATTAATTGGAAGAAGAAATAATTAACCAATTTTAGTATTGGATAATTATGGGGTTGATTTTGCAATTAACTTAAAATAAGGGAGTGGGCGATTTTTGTGATTAAAGGAAAAGAGTTTTATTTCTTGGAGAGCAAGTTAGAAGAGATCTATCAAATCTCACATTCCTAACTTGATAAGGAAAGAAGATTTGATAGACAAGGGAAGGAGATATCTTTTTGGAGAAGGACTCTTCTCCTATAAATATATTCCTTCTCTTCTCTTCATTAAGAGAGATAAGAAAAACTTTTGAGAGAAAAATTATTTGCTGAAAATTAAGAGAGAAATCGATTTTTTGCATAAGAGAGAAAATCAGTTTTTGCACAAGATTAATTATCTACAAAATCGCCCCAAAAGTTTTCGCCCCAACCCCAAGTCGCCCGAACCAAACTCGGCCGAACCCAAGCTCGACCAGATCTGCCCTGGCCGAACCCTGCTCGATCACACAAGACCTGTGATTTGATTCTTCCATCTGTATTTCCTTATCTCGTTCAAGATCTTAAGTCCAGATCTGAAATCCTTTGCTGACAAACCTGCGAGATCCAGTTCTAAGACTAAAACTTGTAGGCGTCACTACAATTCGATTGGTGTGGACTAACTTTGGAGGTGAGACACATGGATCAATCAAGCTGTGGATCGAACCAAACACATTGAGGAAACCACCACAAATCCGTGGTGAGGTAAATTGCGATTAAACCCCCTATGTTTAATTAAGTGTTTGATTCATGCTTTTCGTATAAATAACTGGGGAGAAAGATTTATGGGACATATAGGGACCTCGAAAAATTTTAAATTCCGCACTTTGTTGTATTGACAATCGAGCCCCTGGATATAATATCCCAACAACAATCGCTTAGTAAGTATTATATATTTTTTCCCCTTTTACTTTTATATTTTCTTTGAATAACTTATCTGATGGGAGTTCATTTTTCTCAGTATCTATGGTAGAGAACTCTCGACATTCTTCAAAAGGAAAAATGGTTTTGTCTAAATCTACCAAAATGATAGAGAACCATCCGATTGAGCAGAGATTGTCTAAAAAGCGAAAATTGGATATGGGCCATGAATCTAAGGATTATAGAGAGGATTCCCTTGATTCTTCCGAAGAAACTCCTCAGCCACTTCCATCTGCACGTACTCCTGATCGTCAAGGGACCGGACAAGGTTATCCTCCTTTTCAGCTCAGAACTTCCCTTGGTATCCGTGGATGTCGTGGTTGGTCAATGCCCCATCCTATCGACAAACCAGTCAAGAGGAGAAAACAATATTATGATCGTTCTGGTGAAAACCTTTCATTGCTCAGCGAACAACATCCGAAACCAACCGTTGTCGAAATGATCGAAGATCATTTAGAGGGGAAGTGGGCTGCTGGCTATTCCAAGAATGATTCTTTGATTCACGATGAGAGTGAGAATGCAGTCGATAAGGCTACCCGTATCCTCATCTCAGGTGTCTTTACACGTGATATTAATAAGTTGTTGCGCAAGGATCCTTTGGAGAAATAACAGAAAGCTTTCCTCTATGCCGAGAAGGTTTTTATTGTTTCACATTCTTTTTTACTGGCTTTCCGAATGGGTTTTTAATTCTCTGATTTTCTTCTTTTGGTTTTCCAGACTAATACTTGTCTGACGTCGTATGCTTACTGATAAGGGGTAATTTGGATCCCCTATTCTTGCTAGCTTGATATGGATCGAACAGCGCCAGTTTCCATCCCCAGAAGTGCCAAATCAATCCGGGGTATGTGATGAGTTGTTCCGAGCCAATAAAGAGAATCCGAGGTCGAAGGTTACTGTTGGGCCGAGCCCAGGCCCAAGCTAGCGGGCCAGAAAAGTACTCTTGCAAGTGTGTCAAAAAGCCCATCTTCTCAGCTATAAATACCCCTAGCATTTAGGACGACGACACAACTTCCCAGGTGCTCTTCCTCCGAGGCTGCTGCTCGGATCCACTTAGGAAGTACAGCATAGGTTACCTCACATGTATTTCACTCTCTAGCTTGTACGGCATCCAATAATGCTCGGATAGGACTCTCGTTACTTGTAATTTGTACTAATTCCTTACGAATACAATACTATTGATCTTTTACTTCAGTTTATATATATTAGCACGGCATTTTTCACCACCCAGATCGAACAAACGAAAACTCGCAAGATCAATCGGCGCCCACCGAGGGGCCTTATTCGAGTATTAGACCGAAATATGCCTACTAAGAGGATAAATATGTAAATCTGCGGAGAGCCTCACTAACCGGAAATTCCGCCATTTACTTTCCAGGACGATCCTCCGACCAGCGGAACACTCGTCAATTTAAGGTCGAATATAAAACCTACGGGGCGAATTTCCGACTTCTAGATTGGTGGCTCTATTCTGTGATTGTCTAAGTTCATTTATTCCTTCGTTGGATTTATTTTCCACAAATGATCAATTCTCTATTCATAAGTGAATAAGAAGTTTCACAGATATCGTCCTCAACTAACTAACACAGAATTAATCCAATCAGCTTGATCAGTCAACGACAAAAGGTTATGAGAGTCTATGGAGTTACAGCTTATTAATGCTCGGAATTTATTTTTCCGATCATCATATTAGTAATCTCAGAATAAAATTACACGAATCAATTATTTTTTTGATCGGTCGCATAATCCATATAGATTATTTATCGATTATCTGATGCCTTTTCTCAATCGGTCAGGATAGATTTTGATTTCATTCCTTCGCTCGATGACATTTTCTAATGGATCCTGCAATTGAATATTAGTAAACGTCCGTTATTACAACGGCTACGATTGATGAAAATCCTCGAAGTCGCAACCGAGGATGGACTACCGTTCGACCGCTAAAAGAAATTTATGGTTCCGAAGGGAAGGGATAGATAACTTCATGATAACTACAAGTTCCAACGAGTCTCACTCACATTCGATCGGAGAAATTAAAGAGACATAAAACAATGAAATTTGACCAGATAACAAAAGCTTTATTATTGATATTCTTCAAACAAGTTACAAGCGATGCCTCGGATAAAATATTAAATCTCGAGCTCAAGAGATACAGTACAATCTCTCCTACCCTACTACAAATTCTACGAGTAAGTCTACCCTGTTGTATATTCGGTCATCATTCCCTTTAGATCGCTCCAGATGCAGAACTCAGCAGTGATTCTTCATGACAATCACTTGCCATGTGTCGCACATCCGTCTCTAGAGCGGGATAGAAGCAGGATCGGAGCCCATCTCCAGGTCTTTTAACCGGCCTCAGGTCTTCATCTGTAAATAATGATTGTTGGGTACAATCATTATCCACGATATAATCCGATCCAGAGCAGCGGAGAGTTACCTCAGCGGAATTACTCCACGCAATCTCGAAGGAACTATATTTCAAGAAAGCCCTCGAGGAAGCCGGTGCTCAAGATTTAAAGAGCTCCTCTGAGGTTAACCAACTGCCCGACCAGATGCTGCGCTAGAAAACCGGAATTTTAACCCATCTCAGATATGGTATATCCGAGAAAACAGGTTGCCTGCCGGTATTCTAGGCGCAATTTCTTTTGCCTGTCGATATTCTAAGCGAAAAAGATTATAAAGAAGGGACCAGGATCGGAAAACAGGGTCCGAATTCTAATCTCAAACTCCTTTATTTTTGACGTAATACGAATCATTTTTAACAAAGGTAAAACTCGATCCATGGAGATCGCACGAAGCATAAAGGGAGAAATGAGGAATGTCGTATAAACAAATGGACCTATTTATAGCGGCAAAGGGTTTTGAACCAACGGCCCAGATGACAGATCGCGAACGGTTAGGATGTACGCAATAAATGAACTGACCGATACGTTTCCCGAGAAATAGGGTCCTGTTTGGTTAGGAGAACGTACGGTCTAACGATGCATAAAGAGGGGCTCATTCGAAAAGTTCGTTCGAACAAAATTTTTACTTATTCTCCTATTCGAAGGACTGCACCGGGATCAGGAACAATTGTCTAAAATTCAACTCTTGTACACATGATATTCTAAATATGAAACCGCTATTTTTGACAACCAACTAATGATGTTCGGTCTACTCGAACAAAACTCTCGAACTGGAAAGTTCAACATACTCCGGCTTGGTTCGGCAATACCAAGGTTCAGTTGCAACGATTTCCTTATTAATCTTAGGTCTATTAAAATATATGTTTGTTACTCACTCAAGAAAGCGGTGTTCGGTTATTTCCTTATTAACTTTAGGTGTTCGAGATCGGGTTATTGAAATTGAAAACTTATCTGATTATGCTTTACTTTATCCACAAGGAAAGGCATTTATGAATATTATTACAAAGATACAAGAGTTTGAAGGAAAAAATATAGGAGAAACATTTCGAGCATAGCACAAGCTAATATGTTACATAAGAACCCCTTTACTCTCTACAACCCTATGAAATTTTCGGTCTCCTCTCCTAACGTTTATTCAGGACTAACTTAGCTCCGAGCATGGAATCTCCTTTGGACCCGTAGGCTTTTAACTTTATTTACGATCTTCCGAAGACAAAGGGGCGAACGCACGGTTTGTCGGTTAACTGTATTCTTCGTCGTTCTCTCCCCAGAATGTCTTCCTAAATGCATTGTAGCAACAGGTCCCTAGTCGAAGACCTGCACGATAACCTGCGGACTCCATGGGTCTGGCTTATTGGCCTTCTAGATGGAAATTGTATTTGCCTGTCGATATTCTATGCGAGGCCGGGGTAGTTTTTCTTCCGCTCGAAGATCTGTTCCGCTTAAAGATTGTTCGAAGACTGAGCTCAAACAGTTGAATTGATTGAATGACTATCTTGATCACCATGATCGGAAGAATAAAATGCCCGTACAACGAATGAGACAGTTCCAAAGGTACGACTGCCTTTTATAGCGGAAATTGAAAGGAATCCAACGGCAGATAATCCGCGAAGTAAATGGATGAGACTTGTCGACCGTTGCAATTCCCGACAAATGTGGAACCGTTTGGAAAAAATCAAACTTACCAAAATTTGGAACATATACACGACAACAAAGAACAAAGAGCATTAGATCAAACAAAGCAAGAACCTCGCAAAGAATATTCTTATCAAGACAAAAGGATTATTTATTAAGTTCTAGAGTTACTTACTATTTGCTATTTCGCTATGTTTCATCTATCATCACGATTACAGAAGACTATTATATCGTCAAAGTTTATTTCGAAAAGCGTTATCTATTCAGTGAAAGTTCGTTTCGCCAAAATTCCTATTTATTCGTCATATTCTGATATTATCAATCTATATTTGTCTCCATCTACTATTAAAAAGGGTGAAAGCTGTTGCTACGACCCTCGAAGATCGACCAAGGGTGAAAGCCGTTGTTACGCCCCTTGGATCGAAAAATAAAAATGGGTGACGACCCTCAGGCTAAAAATGCTCTGAAACGACTAAGGGTGAAAGCCGTTGCTACGCCCCTTAGATCGAAATTATTGAATGGGTGAAAGCTGTTGCTACGACCCTCGGGCTAAAAATGCTCTGAAACGACTAAGGGTGAAAGCCGTTGCTACGCCCCTTAGATCGAAATTATTGAATGGGTGAAAGTTGTTGCTACGACCCTCGGGCTAAAAATGCTCTGAAACGACTAAGGGTGAAAGCCGTTGCTACGCCCCTTAGATCAAAATTATTGAATGGGTGAAAGTTGTTGCTACGACCCTCGGGCTAAAAATGCTCTGAAACGACTAAGGGTGAAAGCCGTTGTTACGCCCCTTAGATCGAAATTATTGAATGGGTGAAAGCTGTTGCCACGACCCTCGGGCTAAAAATGCTCTGAAAGGACTAAGGGTGAAAGCCGTTGCTACGCCCCTTAGATCGAAATTACTGAATGGGTGAAAGTTGTTGCTACGACCTTCGGGCTAAAAATGCTCTGAAACGACTAAGGGTGAAAGCCGTTGCTACGCCCCTTAGATCAAAATTATTGAATGGGTGAAAGTTGTTGCTACGACCCTCGGGCTAAAAATGCTCTGAAACGACTAAGGGTGAAAGCCGTTTCTACGCCCCTTAGATCGAAATTATTGAATGGGTGAAAGCTGTTGCTACGACCCTCGGGCTAAAAATGCTCTGAAATGACTAAGGGTGAAAGCCATTGCTACGCCCCTTAGATCGAAATTATTAAAAGGGTGAAAGCCTTCGCTATGCCCCTTAAGTCTAAAGTATATTCAAGATCGATCTGAATTCTATCATATTATTTCTCCACGATTGTTTATTCGACTACGGGTGAAAGCCTTCGCTATGCCCCTTAAGTCTAAAGTATACTCAAGATCGGCCTAAGTTCTATCATATTATTTCTCCACGATTATTTATTCGACTAAGGGAAACTATTCAGTCCAACTTAAAAAGATGCAGATCCATAATCTGAGAGGAATCTAAACTATGGAAGATGTCTCAAGGAAGGTTCAAAAAATTACAGAAATAAAAATTCAAATCTATTATGGCTCTCAGATTATCTCATAAAGTTGCGAGTTACAGAGGTCGAAATTAAAAGTATCGACAACAATATAGAAGAAATTTTTTCATTCATAAAATCCTCAGTACATTTACGAACATCTTTTCTACGAATACAAAGATGAAGTTCGAACTCAAAAGAGAAAAAGGATTACATTTATCATATCTTACTACAGATGCTACAAAATAGTTGAAGGTCTTCGAATTTAAGAAGAAACGGAGGAGGACGGGATCGGAGCATGCCCCCGGACTCTTAACCGATCTTAGGTCTTCATCAGTAAATAGTGACGGCTATGCCAATGCTTTAAGATCCGCTGATGAAGGACCGGCGCACGAAGAGGAATCTCGGTCGATCTCCGTGCGCACTGACCCGAATCGGAATACTGCGAACCAGCTTCGGAAGCATCTTGAAGAGGTTGAGATAAAAACCTTAAAGATCCTTCCACAAGTTGATCCACTATCTGACTGGGTGGAGCGACAGGATATAGGAATTCGAACCGGCCTCAAACGGATGGAATCAGAGAGAGCTGGTCGCCTGCCGGTACCCCAGTCGCAATTTTCTTCGCCTGTTGATACCCTAGTCGAAATAAGTCGCCGTTGGAGGCAGCCAGAGTGATAAAGGAAGATAGTTCGAACCCGAACCTCGAACCGTTTTATCGAGGATAAGGAACGAAACATACTGGTCAAAGAAAGTAAAAATTCAATCATAGATCGATCAAAACGATTACGGAAACGTAAAAATATGAAGGTAACTACGGAACTATATATAGTAAAAGGAAAGGGCAATCAACGACTCAGATTTTATTAAAACTAACGGCTGAGATACAAGAAATAAATATGCCGACCGTTTCGCTTCCCGAGAATTAAGAAATCGTTTGGGTAAGTGAAGAAAATGTCAAAATTAGTCCTGCTCGAATTCATTATAATCTCAATTCCGATCATCGAAGAGAGCCACACAGAAAAATTCTGAGTGTAGCTTTTAAAGAAAGTATCATCAGTAATAAGCCTAAGAGTGACCAAGATCGATAAAGTACTGTATCTAAGAACGATCGCGAAGGTTAATCAAAAGACTATGGTTTCCGAAGTTTGATATATCAAGCAATTACAAATTACAAAAAATTCAACTCTTATTACATAATCAAGCCAATCTTCTGATACTAGTACATTTTACAATCTTATAAATATCGACGAAAACTAATCTCTATATCCGAACATGGGAGGAACTTCATGACCAGGCAATCCTATGAAATTTTCGGCGGACGATAATGTCCTTACTCGAACGTGAGGAGCCTGTCAAGCCAACAGGCTTTTATCTTTATTTATGATTCTTCGAAGAGGAGAGGGATAATACATCCTTTTCTAGGTGTAACGTGAATACTTTATTGAGGACCTCGATCTTCGAAGCACCACCCCTAACATCTTCGAGGAAGAACCAAACAAACCGCCAAACACCCTTGAAAAACTTGATGTTTGAGCCTCCCCTAAACCAGAAAAGGTCATGGGAGCTATCAAGGTCGTGGGTGGTCAGCAATGAGGCTTATTGGCCTCCAAGGACGGAATAGCGTTCGCCTGCAGGTATCCTAGTCGAAGTAAAAATACTAATCAGCCTATAATCCGCAAAATAGGTCCTAACTCGAATTTCAAAATGTTGAGCCATGCGACAAGATCTTTTAATCAGCATGATCGAAGGAATCTGCCTTTAAAAACTTTTATAAGGATACAAAATGAAAGACCCCATTTATAGGTGCAACTTTCATAAATCCAACGGTTAGCAGAAAACAAAAGGAACGATCAAGATCAAAAGACTGTTACGCTTCCCGAGGATTTGAGCGGGAAAATCTAACTTTGGAAATAAGCGAAGTTAATATACCAAGGTCAAAGATCAAGAATCCCGACGGTCGAGATCACAAGTTCGAACGAAGAAAGCAGGCAAAAGTACGAATAAAAAAAAAGGGGAGAACACATCAAATTATACAAGAGCATGCAATCCGAGAAATAAATAAAATAGTACAAACCACAAAGGATAAAAATGTCAGGAATTATTCATGATTACACAGAAATAAAACAGTATAGCTGTACAGCAAGTTTAGAAAAATAAAAGACAACATTTAGAGAAGCTTGTTATCGGAGAAAATCTTCTGAATCTCAGTACGAGCCTCATATCCACGGTCGTAAGCCTCTTTTTCACGGCGCTCGAACTCTTCTTTCTCCTGCTCGCGAAGACTTTTCAGTTTCTCAAGCGCCTCACTAAGTTTCTTGTGGATTTCTTCTCCATGATCTTTAGCAGCCTTTTCTTTCTCTAAAGCAAGCTTCTCCTCAACGACACGGTCGAATTCAGTTTTCTTCTTCTCCAGCTCGAGGGAGATAGCATCATGCCGATTTGTTTCCCGCTCAGCAAGCGTTTTGAGTTCAAGAAAATCTTGTCCGGCCTATTAAAGGTTCAGATAAGTTAAAAAAAAACTCTTCTAAATTTCTCTCCTTGGACATGTCGGTTTCAGAAGAAGTAAGGTCAACCCGCAACAGATTATCTATGGGATTAGCCTTAGAAATGGACCCATTTTCGACTCCATAGGCGGGGAAGGAGTAACTATCGGAGGAGCGGAGTCAACTCGGGGTTCGGAAGGATTATCAATTCTTAAGGATTCAGCAGAAGCCTCTCCTCCAATATCCAACTTAGGTTTTTTGCTTAAACTTCCTGTGGGGGGGACGGCTGAAGAATCATCAGATGATGGCTTATTTGTTGGGTTTTTATGGGTATAATTGTCAACTACAACAGTGCGAAATTTAAAATTTTTGTTTATACACCAAATCCCAGGGAACACTTATTAGCACATATGAATAAAGGTTGAAATTAATTTCAGCAAGTATATACTAAAATTAAATGAGAAGGTAAAAGCTATTTTACCTCACCACAGGCAAGGTGGTGGTTTTCCTCCGGTCTTCAATTGTTCACTAGAGCACCCCAAGTGTTGTGCCTCTAGAGAAAGTCCACACCAGATGGATTTGAGTGACTTCGCGAAATCCCCAGGCTCAGAACTAGGATTAAGGAATTGTCTCGTCAGGAATTGGATTCAGATCCGGGAAGAAAACTTGGAGAAAAATTCTACACAGGGAGGGGCGATTTTTCTTGACATGGTTCGGTTATGCAAGGGGCGAGAAGGGGCTGAAATTTTCGACCTCTCTTGTTTTCTTGTGTTTTGATTTTCTTTCTTGCTTAGAATAAATCTTTTAGGTTTTTCAACTCTCTTCTTGAAAAGATTATGTGTATCTAGTATTTATAGATATCTAATTAGAAGACTCCTTCTCCTAATAGGTATCTAATCTTGAAAGGATCTCTCCTTATCAAGAAACAAGATACACAAGATCCTTTTCATTTTAGGAAACAAGATTTGTCACAATCACTTTCCTAGTTACACAAGATAACACAATCTCTCCTAATCCTTATCATAATCAAACATGATCATTTATCAATTCAAGACTTATTTCCCAAGCAAAAAATCGGCCATCTCAACTAAATAAAATCGGCCCACATGCTTTTGATTAATCCCAAATTAATTTGATCATTGTTCCCAAAATCGGCTCATGCAAGATTAATTAATCCCAGACTAATTTATCTTTACATTGATTGGCCCATATGCTTAAATTAATTAATCAAAGATCAATTAACTTACATATGGATCGGCCCATGTGTTTTAATTAATTAATCTACTATTAATTAATTAATCCTTTCCAATTAACACTTTAATTGAGGATTTAATCAATCAGAAAGTCCAATTGATTCATTAATTAGTTACTCCTAATTAATGATTATCCATTTTGAATTAACACTTTAATTCTTGATTAATTATTCTTCTTCATGAATTAATACTTTAATTCATATATTGATTTAATTCCTTAAATCAATTGAATCCTTTCAGACTGTCACTGTCCAACTGTATTGTGTGTGACCCTCTAGGTTCACCATCAATTGGCAGCAGGCCCACGACTTTCGTTATTTAATTAGTGAACAATTAATATGTAATTAATTGCTCCAATCAATTAACCACTTTAATTGACCACTTCAGAATTAATTTCCTTATTAATTCAGGAGTACCCACACCTTATGGTCGATGTCTAGCCACAATCCCATGAGACCCAACTTCAGGTGAATTGATTTCGTGAACCTTCACCTCTTATAAATGCCATGTACATACGGTCCTTCTATCAACTAATTTCCCGATTGAGACCTAGGGTGTGTGAATTGGTCGGCACCTCTAATTATCTCAATGCTGTACTTTCTAATTCAGGATAATAATTCCAGTGTGACTGCTAAATTTGGAAACCCCTTTCCCAATCCATCACCGACTACGGCCGTAGATTCCTTGGATTTATTATCTAAGAATGTACAGGAAATTCTCTCATCTTATCAAGATGAGTCGATAGATCCTTTATTAGTACTAACTATCCGCGCACACGTTCATACGTACCCAAAGTAGTCGCACAATGACCAAGCTATGTGATCGGCTCCTAAATCAAAGTACGTATTCCCGTGTACCGAATCCGCCCTAGTACCTCAAGTCAAAGGACTAAATCGTACACTATTATAAGTCTTGAGAGACATCCCATTACCGATATCCTTAACGCACTTCCACGATGGGTCTCTCTGTTCGGGTCTTTCGATGCGTTCGATCCCCTATCGAACCACCTAGTCATATGCACTAGCATTCAATGCCTTGTTCATGAAACGATAACAAATTCACTTTATGTGAATCATGCATAATCCTACAAGTCTTGACGATTCATTCGATACCCAGTCTCGATATGAATCTATGACTTGGAACGTTTTTGAGATCACGACCTTTGAGACTGTTTCATGATTAATCGCACCCAATACTGAAGTGAATAATCCCGTAGTCATGAGTGATCTCAGGGTTTCATCCAATCGCTTAGATACGTTCGCGAGAGATGAAGTTGGCCATTGTTTAATTCACGTACTATGAATAAACGGGCGTATTATCTTATGAATCATAAGATTGCTTCTAAAGGAAGTTCCTTAACAAGTTTATATTTGTTGGCTTGCTGGGCACTATCCTATCAATCTCCCACTTGCCCTAAAGCCAACCACATACGTTTCTAAGGCCCATCTCACTCCAGATGTCCGTCGAACCCTTTTGTGATTATGACTTAATTAGTGGATCTGCTATGTTGTCTCTTGACGTGCCCCTACGTCTTATTCTACCTATGATTTTCCAGATCATATGGTATATTTATGTTTAGATCATGGGTGAGATCTTGATTCCTTTGCTAAAGCAATTGCCTTAAGTTATCATTGAAGATAACTATAGGCCTCGCAATGCTAGGTACTTCTTCCAATTTATTAGAAGAAGTTTTCGTCAAAACTCTTTCCTTCGCTGTATTCAATACTGCGAAATATTCTGTTTTATTGGTTAACCCGGCATCGATTGTCTTTTTGAACCCTTTCAAATCATCGTTGCCCCATAAAACCAGAATATTAAATTCACTTTAGACGGGAAACTCGAATCACTAAATCCTTTGAGTTGCAATTCTTCATTATTACCGTTGACCAGCAATATATCCTCAAAACTCCTAGAGTTCTTAGGAAATGCTCTTTTCGGTAATCCAGTACTCCTTACTGGTGTTCGACTAACATCAGCTTATGATACTCATAGCATGTGTTTAGTCTTGGTCTTGTACATGACATTGCATATACTATGCCACCTTTTAGTTTGAAGGTGTATAGAGATATTATCCTCTTTACTCATCAAATGTAGGGCTCATTGACTTTGAGAGAGTTTTTACATCTCTATGGAAACTGTCCTCACTATGACTTTCCATACTAATTTTATTCAGTTTTGTCCATGTACTAAGATTTGGGATTTCAAACATCTCTCTAATCTATCACAATAGATACGTACTGCCAATACGTGAGATGTATCCCTTAAATCTTTTAACGAAGAATTTCGTGAATGAACACGCTTTCGTCTGCGTTTAACACTCTTACATCATCTATGTCAACTTTAGTGTTTATATTACGAACAATGCAAAAACTCCCACTGATTCTTTTGTACATTGAGATTTACATGCAATTTTGATAAAGTCAACCGCTTTGACTGTCTCATCTAGTTGCATGTTTCAGCTTCGGGATACTAGTCTAGAATTATAGATTCACCTTTGGATTTAAATCCAATGGATATGCTTCGTAGTCATATGAAGCTTCTATGATTCGTTGTTTCCAAACGGATTACAATCCATTTAGATCACATGGCGTTTAAGCTATGTGCCCGAATCTATGTTATATATAGATATTTCGAAAGTTCTTGGATCACTACCCAATCGATCATATTCGTGAACGTCCTAGTTCTTTTCGAATTCGATCGATCTTCGAAATTTGTTGTACAAAATTTTTGGTTCAGTAGGTTGGAAAATATACTCCCACTATTTGTAGGGATGTGTCCAAGTCTAGGACTTCATCAAGTTCCATGGTAATATCCCATTTCTATTAGCGAGGGAACCACTCTCTAAGAATTGGGTATCCTTTAGTTCTTTAGGATCATGGGACAGGTATCCAATGGATTTCGTTGAATACCCTACAAATTTTCTAAATTGGATCTACTATCCAATTTTATCATTCATGTATGAAACACTATACTTGATTTAGTACAGTTTTTGTAGGAATTGACTTAAGAAGGTTACAAGTCTGAGTATCCTTCCAGAGTCATGGAGTTGAACCCCAGAATTGATTGAGGAGTTTTAGCAATACTAGTTTAAGGAATGAATCTAGTCTTTCATAGTTCGATTCCTTTTACTAGATTTAACTCGCTATTCAAGAATTCTATTCTTGATTTAGATAATTTTGAGTAATTTAGGGCTTATGTATTAACGACTTCGATTACATCGAATGATCATACTTTAATGCCCTTAATTGCTTCGGTTTTGGGATCCTTTGAATCCTTTCAACATTTTCATATTTGCACTTTACTTAGTGCCTTTATGAAACACTTTGAACCCTTCGACGTTTCCAAAAACTTGTACCTTCCAAAGTACTCGTATCCTAGATGATGTCAGGATACTTTATGAAACAATTAATTACTCGCACTAATGCTTTAGTGATCCACATGTGTATTAACAGTTTTATCCATTAAACACTTAGTATTTAAAATACCTTGTTAATCGATTATTTTTCCTTTTCAGACAGGACTCGCATGTTTTGAATTCATCAATCTTCTATATTTCAAGAGCTATGATGGAAAACAATCCATCGATTCCTTCTTTTAGGAATTATGATCGAATGTGGATAATTATCTAATTTGTTTTTTCTTTTCTTGATTTAGCATAATTGTTTAAGTTTTATCAATGCTTATTTATTTGCTTTGTTTACAAAAGTAAAGCAATTATGTACGAATTAAAAGCTTTAATTAAAATAACTCCATTCATAATGGTAAAGCTAAGAAGTTTCGTACAGAGTTCGAAATAAATAGAAAAACTCTAACTAATGCTTAAATTCAGAATTAAAGAAAAAAACATATGCTAATAAGAAAAATCCAGATGCTCCTTGACCCATTCCCTGAAGTATGTTTCCCTCATGTGCAGTCGAAACCCGAACTTGGTTACATGCAGCACGTTCCAGTCATCCTCTGTAAACACTTTTACAGAAACCAGAAATGTTAGATGTTTTACATCAAAAGAAAATCTTAAGATGTTTTTCATCAAAAGGAAATAACTTAGGTTATACCTTGGTCAAGTATGTTTCGGAATTCCTCATCAGTCATGTTCCTCAGTTCCTCATCTTTCTTACATAAGGGACAATTCTTTCCTTCGATCAATCCTTGTCCTCTTTTGAGGGCTTTCTCATATTTGTCTAACAACTTATGCAAATCATTGGTCTCAATTCCTTTACTTGGAACTTCACAATGATCAATAAAATGAGAGAATGATTCAGGCAGGCCATTTGTGATGATTACCATTTTATCATCTAGAGTCAATTTAGCTCCAAGCTCATTGATTCGATTTAGCCTCTTGATCAGGTAAGTGCAATATTCACTAATATTTTTGAACCCAGTCATGCCTTCATCGTGGAGTGATGATATCCAGATTTGCAATATCGTTTGTTCGCAATTGACAGTGAATATTGGCATGACTAAATATAAATAATAGACAACAATAAGCAGACAGATTTAAGATAATACTTATAATTAACGAAGATTGGTCTTTCTATCGAAAAAGTTCTCCCACTATTTTATCGAAACAATAACCCCTTGCATTGTTCGGGAAATTCTATTTCCTAGTAGGTCTTGACATCCCGGCAGACATTAATTGCACCCACGACTCGCGGCCATACAATTAACTCCCTAGGTAGGTATACTTTTACCAATTGTGTTACTCCACAACCTTGAAGCTATTTTGCCTCGATTTTCGCATCTATCTAGCACTGCTACATCATAGATGTTACTACTCGTTTAAGTCTAACCCAGTCAATCTTGATGAGCAACAGGCCCGGTCATGAAATCCCCGTAACTGGTTATGGGTCGATTTTCACATCCCGACAAGTCCCCACCCTTGTCGAGTTTAGTTAAAAACAAGAATCAAGGAATTTTGTGTATTGTCCCTTTCTTCGACTCGGGTGCCAGACTCTGGATCACCTCTATCGATAAGTAGACAACATACACTAGTCCCTATTCATGGAAGGCTTGGATCTATAAAACATCATTTTATAGTTTACCCAATATGACTTAATATTTTAATTCGAGAGGAGATTTTCAGTTTTAGGAAGTTTGAGGTAACTCTCCTCGAGATCTCACCGCATTAATAATGCATTATGATTTATTTTAGTGATCTATATTCTAGCGCGCAAGCCAAAAATAAATCAACAAATAAAATAAAACATTCACACCTAGCATGCATGCTACCACAGTATGTTTTCGATCGGGAGCCTCCTATGCGGACCACCATCGAGCCAAAGATGATGGTCCTATTGGTCAATCTATTGGGTTTCATATAGACCTACTTTATTACACATTTTACCATGCATACATGGCCTTTAGTCTTCTTGGGCTCCCACCTTGCTTGTAACGGGCCTCCATCCTAAACTAATAAAACAGGAAAGCCCTATCTATTACAATGGCTCAAAGTGGCCCAAAAACTTAAGGCTCGCAGGCCCAATAAAACTAATAAGATTAAAATCAACCAATCACATCTAACCTAAAGGTCAAGGCTCGGCGCGATCGAAAACCACGTAAACAATTTCACGTTGAACATGAAACAAGCAAAATTATAATTTTCTTATTTCTTATATTATTTTAAAACTACATTTTAAAATAACTTTAGATTCTAGTTTTAAAAACCCCTTTCTAAAACAATCTCTTAACTATCATTTTAAAAACCCCCTTTTAAAATGACCCTTTGATTTTATTTTAAAACCCCTTTTAAAATTAAATCACAATTTCTATTTTAAAACCCCTTTTAAAATATCTCATGGTTCTTACTTTAGTCCACTACTAATTATGAAAAATTAATCCTTCGGATAATAAAACACCTTTTAAACATAATTCAGGTTCTGGAAATTTCAAATTTTGAAAATTACAGTTTGGTCCCTCAATTTTCGAAAATTAAGTTTTGACCCCAAAACTTTCGGAAATGATAAATCAGCCCCAAAATTTCAGAACATGCAAATTGGCCCAGAAAACAGAAATTAATATTTTATTTCCAGAAACTTTTATTAATCACAAAACAGCCCCTGAAGTTTTCGTAAATTGCAAAACAGCCCCACAACTTACGGAAATTGCAAAACAGACCCCTATCGCTTGGAAAACAGATTTTCAATTTCAGCCCAAAATTTCCAGAAAAATAAAATTTCAGATTCTATCCAGATTTTATAAAAATTGTAAATTGCAATTTTAGTCCTATAAAATTCAAAAATTGTAGATCTGGCCCAAATAAGAATTATGCTATTTACCCGAACACATAATTAATCATAATCAGCAAGATCCATGCATAGAACACGACAAATAAACATATTCAAGAAAATTTGATGTGTTCATGCCTTTTTTTTCATATGTGCATAATAACCTGGCTCTGATACCACTGTTGGGTTTTTATGGATATAATTGTCAACTACAGCAGTGCGGAATTTAAAATTTTTGTTTATACACCAAATCCCAGGGAACACTTATTAGCACATATGAATAAAGGTTGAAATTAATTTCAGAAAGTATATACTAAAATTAAATGAGAAGGTAAAAGCTATTTTACCTCACCACAGGCAAGGTGGTGGTTTTCCTTCGGTCTTCAATTGTTCACTAGAGCACCCCAAGTGTTGTGCCTCTAGAGAAAGTCCATACCAGATGGATTTGAGTGACTTCGCGAAATCCCCAGGCTCAGAACTAGGATTAAGGAATTGTCTCGTCAGGAACTGGATTCAGATCCGGGAAGAAAACTTGGAGAAAAATCCTACACATGGAGGGGCGATTTTTCTTGACAGGGTTCGGTTATGCAAGGGGCGAGAAGGGGGCTGAAATTTTCGGCCTCTCTTGTTTTCTTGTGTTTTGATTTTCTTTCTTGCTTAGAATAAATCTTTTAGGTTTTTCAACTCTCTTCTTGAAAAGATTATGTGTGTCTAGTATTTATAGATATCTAATTAGAAGACTCATTCTCCTAATAGGTATCTAATCTTGAAAGGATCTCTCCTTATCAAGAAGCAAGATACACAAGATCCTTTTCATTTTAGGAAACAAGATTTGTCACAATCTCTTTCCTAGTTACACAAGATAACACAATCTCTCCTAATCCTTATCATAATCAAACATGATCATTTATCAATTCAAGACTTATTTCCCAAGCAAAAAATCGGCCATCTCAACTAAATAAAATCGGCCCACATGCTTTTGATTAATCCCAAATTAATTTGATCATTGTTCCCAAAATCGGCCCATGCAAGATTAATTAATCCCAAACTAATTTATCTTTACATTGATTGGCCCATATGCTTAAATTAATTAATCAAAGATCAATTAACTTACATATGGATCGGCCCATGTGTTTTAATTAATTAATCTACTATTAATTAATTAATCCTTTCCAATTAACACTTTAATTGAGGATTTAATCAATCAGAAATTCCAATTGATTCATTAATTAGTTACTCCTAATTAATGATTCTCATTTTGAATTAACACTTTAATTCTTGATTAATTATTCTTCTTCATGAATTAATACTTTAATTCATATATTGATTTAATTCCTTAAATCAATTGAATCCTTTCAGACTCTCACTGTCCAACTGTATTGTGTGTGACCCTCTAGGTTCACCATCAATTGGCAGCAGGCCCACGACTTTCGTGATTTAATTAGTGAGCAATTAATATGTAATTAATTGCTCCGATGAATTAACCACTTTAATTGACCACTCCAGAATTAATTTCCTTATTAATTCAGGAGTACCCACACCTCATGGTCGATGTCTAGCCACAATCCCATGAGGCCCAACTTCAGGTGAATTGATTTCGTGAACCTTCACCTCTTATAAATGCCATGTACATACGGTCCTTCTATCAACTAATTTCCCGATTGAAACCTAGGGTGTGTGAATTGGTCGGCACCTCTAATTATCTCAATGCTGTACTTTTTAATTCAGGATAATAATTCCAGTGTGACTGCTAAATTTGGAAACCCCTTTCCATATCCGTCACCGACTACGGCCGTAGATTCCTTGGATTTATTATCTAAGAACGTACAGGAAATTCTCTCATCTTATCAAGATGAGTCGATAGATCCTTTATTAGTACTAACTATCCGCGCACACGTTCATACGTACCTAAAGTAGTCGCACAATGACCAAGCTATGTGATCGGCTCCTAAATCAAAGTACGTATTCCCGTGTACCGAATCCGCCCTAGTACCTCAAGTCAAAGGACTAAATCGTACACTATTATAAGTCTTGAGAGACATCCCATTACCGATATCCTTAACGCACTTCCACGATGGGTCTCTCTATTCGGGTCGTTCGATGCGTTCGATCCCCTATCGAACCACCTAGTCATATGCACTAGCATTCAATGCCTTGTTCATGAAACGACAACAAATTCACTTCATGTGAATCATGCATAATCCTACAAGTCTTGACAATTCATTCGATACCCCGTCTCGATATGAATCTATGACTTGGAACGTGTTTGAGATCACGACCTTTGAGACTGTTTCATGATTAATCGCACCCAATACTGAAGTGAATAATCCCGTAGTCATGAGTGATCTCAGGGTTTCATCCAATCGCTTAG
The DNA here is from genome assembly GCA_003313485.2 of Penstemon barbatus. Lineage (NCBI taxonomy): Eukaryota > Viridiplantae > Streptophyta > Magnoliopsida > Lamiales > Plantaginaceae > Penstemon > Penstemon barbatus. The sequence continues at coordinate 33,555,401 of CM064881.1, forward strand.
ATATGTTCGCGAGAGATGAAGTTGGCCATTATTTAATTCACGTACTATGAATAAACGGGCGTATTATCTTATGAATCATAAGATTGCTTCTAAAGGAAGTTCCTTAACAAGTTTATATTTGTTGGCTTGCTGGGCACTATCCTATCATTATTACCGATAGCAAGCTTCTCCAAAGCCTCGATGGGAGTTACCCCTTCGGAATAAGGCCTTTTGTTCGAAGAAGGAACGGGAGTTTTCTGCCTAACGGGATCTCCACTCGAAGAATCGACAATTTTCGGCAAAGAGCACCCGAGCTCAACCTCAAGTTCTTCATCCAAGATGGACTTGTTGGTATTGCCCATAGTTGGCTTCGATGAAGCACTTTTCTCTTTCTTATTTTCCCCTCCCTTAGGAGCTTTGGGAGAAGACACAGAGGTTTTAGAAAAAGACTTGGAGGGTTTGGCCTCCTTGACAGGTTTTTGCTCTTTGGACGAAGTTTTATTTTTCAAACCACCCAATAGCAATTTGGGGTCGATGGCCTTGCCCAATATTTCTTCCATGATAAATGGGAAGTGAGTTAAGAAATTTGAAGAATGCAGAATATAGAGGAAGAGCTCCGATCTCTGTAAACAAAGGTATCGTGTAAATAATTTGAAGAGACCCTCATATTTATAGGCGCTGCGCCCTATGATTACGATAGTGGAATCGACGCGATTTTCAACAAAGATTCTATTTGGAATAAGTAAATTTTGAGCATAGATATCGAACTTCGAAAAGCAGATGATGTTAAAAAATTTTAAGAATTTACAAGTCATGCGAATCAGATCGTAAAGGAAACAAATCCGATTACAAAAAATGAATTTACACGTATATATACACTTGAGTCCTAACTACAAGACTATGAATCGTCCCCCCCAGCACGCTTAAACCCAACGTTTGGACCACCGCCACCTTCATCACCGCTGCCTAATGGAACGGTCTAATCAGAGGGTCGATCATCTTCTTCATCCGATCCGCCCTCTATGTTGACATTTTTATTTTCTACTAAGGCAGATTGGTCGTTATTGTCGGACCGTTCGAGCAAATCCGGGTTAGGCATCGGAATGCCAAACTCCTCAACTAAGGGGGCAAAACGATGACTTTGCCAGTTCGCAGTTTCTCGGGGCAATGATGAAGTTTTGTAATCTTTTCCTTCTGCATTTTTGAAAGGATTCATATACGAGAGGTATTCTTCCATTTTGTCCGGGATCCTATCGGCTGAAACCAATTGTTGAACCCCCTTATAAAAGATAGTTTGAAGGATTCCACCAATTCTTCTTCGAACTAAGGGGTCGAAAACGGGGGAACTAAGAAATTTTCGTATTGCTGGGATTTCCGCCTCTTCTGCCCCTTGAGAATATGCGCGAGCTGAGTCTTGCTTGGTTTGCTCAAGCTCGATCTTGATTCTCTTAAGCTCATCTTCGAGTGTGCTCTTTTCGGTAACCACGGATAACAATTCATCCTCCACAGATGAGGAATGTTTCTTACTTACATTCTCTAGCTCTTTCTTCACTTGAGACAGTTCTTGTTGACTGTCTGCAAGTTGAGATCGAAGGATTTGATTATCAACGAAAATTTGTGCGTACGCATCGTGAGCATCTTGCGACTCCTGCTCTAGCAATGCTAAGCGATAGGTCTGAAGAGCGAACAAATCCCCGACCTATGAGGAAATTTCGGTTATCAGTAAACGTTAGAGACTTTAAAGAAAGAAGAAATAGTCAAAAGACAAATTCTTACCTCATGATACGTCCGGGAGAAATCACTCAGAACCTCAAAATTACCTTTGATGGTTTGAAGCAGCATATCCCGCTTAAACCGACTAGCCATTTAAATTCTAGTGGCTTTGTCGAATTCATTCTCACCACCTGAATCCAGATCGGTTTGAATAGTCCCGTCTTCGGGGTATCCAGCAGCCCTGCTACCGCGGAAATGTTCATCCATGAAATCTGCCACATCTGGCTCCGACCTACCCTCTCGACATGGAACCGAGTTAGAACTCACACCGAAGGGTTTTACCCTCCTCGAGGGTCCCAGATGGTCAGCATTCCTCTTTCGACTCAGGAGCTTCTCATACTCCTGAACACCCAGGATTCGGTTCCAGGAATGTTGACTATAACCAACGGACGAAAGAGTAGAAGTATCAGGGGAGAACAGACTTCGAAGAGGTCCAGCAGTGGCGGAATTCAGGGAACTCATAGTACCAAGCCCTCTCAGATCGGGAAGTACAATTGGTATATCAACTGAATCTCCGCCTAGATTGCTTGCATCCTGTCTTCTTTCCGAAGTATGTGGTAACGGCTCGAAGTAGGATGGCATATCTCCAACCGAGCCAGCATTGGACAGTCGAAACCTCTCAACAATTCGACCTGCAAAGGAAACACAAGGTATACATGAGTTTAAACAAGAAGAATTAACCTATTTCACCTTGAAATAGAAAGAAACTAAAAACATACTCAAAGAAAGAGGGACGCCAGACGGAGCAGTAGAAGCAGCCAAGACACCGAGCGGCTGAAGGGATCCTTCGAAGGATCGATTGGATAAAGGAAAGGAGTGTTCAATCATTGGGGCAGGATAGTCGCATTTACTCAACCGAGCCAACCGCAAGACACCTTCTAGAACCAGAAGCATGGTTTGGTAAGGTTTGGACCGCAGTTGCTCGAGAAACTCATCGGAGAGGCGATGGTTGAGCTTCTCTTTAATTCTGCGACGACCGTAAGACCATGAACTCACACCATCCCACCGGTATGGTCTAGTCTTTGAGCTACCTTCTGATATAGGGACGTCAGGGCCTTTCACGAAAAAGAACCTCCTCTTCCATCCTTTAATCTTCTCCATTGTTATGTTCGTAAGAATAGACCGCTTCGACCGCTGGCGAATGGACACAAACCCTACATTCGAGCCTTTACACAGGTCCATTCGAAATATTTGCCAAAAATTACTAAAAGAAGCCTCTTCCCCCTTGGCCTCCATAAGAGCGCTGAACGCTACAATATACGTGATAGAATGCGGAAGAAGCTGAGCGGGGGAAAGCGAAAAGAAAGTCAAGATGTTTCGGATAAGGGGAATAAACGGAATACGCAAGCCACAAGAAAATTGGTTCTCGTAGAAGGCTTGACACCCAGCTGGAGGCTCGGTAACACGCTCGGTGTAAGAGGGAATGACGATCGAAAAACCCTTAGGAAGAAATTTCCCGAACTCCGCCTCGAGATAAACGCGATCCTTTTTGGAAAAATAATAGGAAGTTTGATCGGAAGGAAGCTCTAACATGTTAGAGATGGCGGTGTTAGAAGGAAGCGTATGTCTAAAAATCCTGACAAAGGCTCCCTCGCCGATGCTAAGCTTCTCGACCACGTTTTCCTCTAGATCTTCGGTCGGATCAGCATCCTCATCTTCTGGATGAAACTCTCCATCCTCATAATCATCGACAAGCTTTAACAAAGGATCAGACTCTTGGTTCTCTCCGACCTTATTCTTGCCCCTCAAACTTCTGGAACTTGACATTATGGATTGGGAAACGATTATACTAAAAGCAGAAATTCTTTCGACCAGAATGCTCCGAGCTCAAGAAAATATGTGATTTGTAAGTAACTTTTCAACGAGTCAACATATATATACGGGGTTAAAAAGGTAAAATTGCAAACAGGTCACCGAGTAACCGCGACGGTTGAACTTACTCTGGGTAAAATTTTAAAGTTATTTTTCTGGGAATTGCATTCTTGATCCCTCATTTTCCAGAAATTGGGAAATGTTCCTTGGAAATTGTTCCTATGGTATTCCGTTGATCTTTTGTGTTGCGATCGGAAAATTAAGGAAGCATTCGCTAAGGAATTGAATGAAGCATCACAGTAAGGAAAATTCCGATCTAGAGGACCTACATAAACAATGGACGACAAGGTTATCATCTCGGCACGCCGTTATATCGTTTCCAGTATATGCACTCTTTTTCCCTAGCTCGGTTTTTATCCCAAAGGGTTTTTCCGAGTTAGGTTTTTAATGAGGCATACCCGAAACATTTTTTTTGAACGGCTCATCTCACCCCAGCGTTCAACATAGCTTATACTCTTCGAGCGTAAGCTCCACTTTACGCTCGAGAAGTGGGGGAGTATTGATATGGGGTAATTTGGATCCTCTATTCGTGCTAGCTTGATATGGATAGAACAGCGCCAGTTTCCATCCCCAGAAGTGCCAAATCAATCCGGGGTATGTGATGAGTTGTTCCGAGCCAATAAAGAGAATTCGAGGTCGAAGGTTACTGTTGGGCCGAGCCCAGGCCCAAGCCAGCGGGCCAGAAAAGTACTTTTGCAAGTGTGTCAGAAAGCCCATCTTCTCAGCTATAAATACCCCTAGCATTTATGACGACGACACAACTTCCCAGGTGCTCTTCCTCCGAGGCTGCTGCTCGAATCCACTTAGGAAGTACAGCATAGGTTACCTCACATGTATTTCACTCTCTAGCTTGTACGGCATCCAATAATGCTCGGATAGGACTCTCGTTACTTGTAATTTGTACTCATTCCTTACGAATTCAATACTATTGATCTTTTACTTCAGTTTATATATATTAGCACGGCATTTTTCACCACCCAGATCGAACAAACGAAAACTGGTAAGATCGCTTACGAAGCTGCTCTTTGGAGGCAACAGTGTGAATTCCTTGATGAAAGGAATAAGGCATTGCTTCAGAAAGCATCCACTTCAGAGGCCGGTCCTTCTACGTCTTCTTCTCCTCCACCCTCAACCACCGATCCTCAAGCTAAGGGAACAAATGATCCTGAAGTTTTGAATAATATTCTAGAGACTTCTCGTGCTGAAGAACGGGTCACCCAGCTGAGCAAGGAGCTGGAAGATTGTCAAGTTCAAAACACCACTCGGATCAGTGAGCTGGAGTCGCAGGTCACTAATCTTCAGACTTCCTTGGACGAGTATAAAAAGGATCTTCCTCTTAGCGGACTCAGAGATCGATACGGTAGGAATCCCGAAGAGAAGGTGATTCGCGAGTTCCTTAGTTCTCCGGTTCATACTGCTTTAATGTACCAGAAAATCGGTCTACTCCTCGAAAGCACTTTTAAGAAGGCGATCCATCAGATGGTCGCTATGGGTTTGATCGAAGATCGTCGGAGAGAGTATTTCAGGGCCACGCATGTTAGCCTCAATCGTTATGGCGAGGAGTATTCTTCATCCGATCTGCCTAGTGTTAAATACCAACATTTTCAATTGGCACATCTGGTCAAGGAGTTTGGAGAACCTCTGTCAATTCCTTCTTCAGATATCAATCCCGAAGTTGACAATAATTTCGTTGACCAAGAGAGTGAGAAAGAGAATCCTAAAGTTATGAATAATGCCGATGCTGAAGGAGGAACGACTGGCGATCAGGATGTTTCTGCTGGCGATCAGGTCGTGTCAGGGAGCGACCAAAGAATTTTGGATAGTGGCGGGAAATAACTTCTGATAATTGTTGTATAAATTGTAATATTATTTTCTTATCTTTTTTAATAAGACGATTTGTATTCTTCGTGAGTGATGTTTCGGCTTCTCCATTAAGTGTGATACTCTTAGACATAAATCTTCATCTTAGGCGTAATCATTATGTTTATGTCTTTTCAAATTCTTGCGATTGTTCATTGGTCAGGGTTTCTGTTTCGCGCCTGTCCCGAAGGTCTGTCGCGTCCTTTTACTTGGTATAAATACCTGAGGTAAAAAGTTCTTCGCTATTTTACGGCGTATTCCTATTTAGATAAAATACTCTCCCTAGCAGGTCGATAACTTCGCTCGATTTTTTTGAGTTTTTTTCGAACCTCCGAAAATGAGCAATCTCTTTGGTAACACTTCTAAGCGTTATTCGCGCGATAATTCCAGAAACCCTAGACCAAAGAGGTCTTGCACCGAGGGGCCTTCGGCTGACCCTCCTCAACTCCAAACCGTTAGTAGGTCGGGGACTCAAACTTCTGTTGTCCCCTCTGATCGTTCTAACGAGGTGAATGTTAACTCGGAGTTTTCTGAACAAAATCCCCTTATCCTTTCTGATTTCGAAAGGAGAACTTCCCCTGGTCGGGTTGCTTTTCGGGATATGTCCAACCTGGAGCAATCTTTTAACCTTCCTGTTTCTTCATCTTCTGCTACTAAGCTGGTTGTTGGTGAAGGTCAAATAAATAACATCGTTGGGCCAGCGACTAGCGGCCAGGTTATTGATCCATCTTTGGTTAGTTTTCATCCTCAGTCAGTTAGTCAAAGTTTTACGGATTTTTTACTTTCTGATACCACTACCATGACCACTTCCTTCGAGGCTGGTGGTTCTTCTGGAGTTCGGGCCGGTCCTCGTTCCGGTCGGAGGACGGTAATTTCTTACTCGGGGAAGGAAACCTCTGTGAGCCCTAATGAGAGGGAATCCCCGCGGTTGTTGGATGACTGTTGTATTTTTGAGCAAATTAAGGATATAACTGAGTCCGGACTCCCTCGTCCTGATGAGATTCCTTTAGATTCTACCCTGCCTGATTCCTGCGAACATGATCCTTTCTCCTGGGATCTGGGTCTTAGTACCATTTTGCCTGGCGAGCTGAAGAAGCATGAGGGTTCTTCTTCCCTCCGTCTTGTTCAGTCCCTGTTCAAACAGTTCGAGCAGGTACTTCTCTAATTCAACTTATTCTCATACTGTTTATTTCTTGTTGTCTTGTCGTTTATAATTTCTTTCTTCTCAGGGGAAATATTATGCTCTGCAACTGGGTGCCCAATACGATAAATTTTGTCTTAGTAGAGAGAATCTGAGGCTTCGACTAGATACGGAGACTTCAAAGGCCAAGGGGCAAGCTCTTCATATTGAGCTTCTCAATGATGATCTCCAAAAGTTACGTGAAGAAAAATTAGCTCTTGAAAAGGAGAGGGATGATTTGGCTCGATTGAACGCCAACTCAGAGGAATCTCGTCAGCGTGCCTTCGAAGAAAGCTATGATGCATGTTATCAGAAGCGTCAAGAGGAGGTGAGGGCGTTTCTCGATACAACTACTCCTCGAAAGGGTGCTTCTTCTGGTCGACCTGGTGGTGATAATCAGTCTTGATGACCTGCTTCTTCTTCTTTTTTTTTTTTTTTTTTTTTTTTTTGTTGAATATTGGTTATAACCAACATGTGGTTATTTGCCAAAGTATTTTGTTGTCAAAAAATTTTAATGACAAATTTACTCTTTCGTTTAGTAAATTGCTTCGATTGTGAGTTTAGACTTAATATATCTTTAACTCAGTTGTAATCAAATACAAATCTCTTCAGTATGCAAGTGATTCAAATTCAGAAATCGATAGGAACTTATCTGATATTTTCTTGAGGGCGATCAGCTTTTGGCTGAGAGTGTTGTTTATGGCTGTCGACCAGCCGCGAGTATTTTCAGAATGTAAGTAATTGAGCAAGTAAATAAGTTCATTGATTGACTATGCCCAATCCTTAGTCAATTCCTTTAGTCGCCTTGGACATCAGAAATTGTTGATTGTTTGAAAAGGAATATTTCTCTATACTTCTTTCTTGTACCAAGCTTTTAAAGAACTGTAAGCTTATCACGCTTGTCGATGATCGATCAGTCATCACAGTCAGATATAATTTTTGTCTGTTATGAAGTTCTATATAAGGTTTTCCTTGCAACTTCTTTTTGAGTGATTTCTTTTAGAGTTAATTCCCTTAGAAAAACATGTATGCTGCCTTCCCATGTTTTTGTGTACTGATTGTGAGCTTCAGTATCCCCAAATAAAACAACCAATGTATCAACATGTCAATTCTTTGGTATGGGAGGAATTGGAAAATGTAGAACCATTAGTTAGATCCACCTTATTTAGACTTCCTTAGCAATTCTTTGATATATGAGGCAGTGACTAGTCCGTATATCTTAGCTTCGTCGACTGTTTCATCTACCAGTCCGTCAGATTTCTTGGACTCCTAGGGAAGAGCTGGATTTAATGTCGTCAAGCTCTTATTTGTCGTCAAAACGACCAACTATTTCGTCTTTCTGCTTACACATTTCTAATTTTTCGTAGAAATAATTATCTCTTGTTCTAAATCTCCTTTTTTCAAAGGATTCTGTTCGTTGATCGAGCATTCTTCATAAAGTGTCAAGTTGTTTTTTAATGAATCCACTGGAATGTATAAGGATTTCTCATTCTGGTCGCTTCGACCTTGATGCCTCATTCTCATCGAGCAGTTTTATCGACAATCTTAGCGCCGTTCCAACTTACTCGCATTATTCGGGAAGTCAAAAGTCGCATTCTCGTCCCTTGATCAGATTTATATCTAGCCGTAGGATTAATTTAAAATTTCCCTATAAATAGATAGGCAGTTTCTTCCCATATTATTCATACCGTACGCAATGGAGATATCAGTTTCGTTGGGTTTTACACTGCCAAGTGATCCCATAATTTTCAAAAAGTCACATTATCGTGATCCATTATCTTATAATAACTCAAGCATCATCTTCCTTGTACTGACAGGTCCCATTGATGCCCTACCTAGTACTGACGGGTCCCATGTGACCTCTGCATTGGTCTTCAATGGCTTGGGGTCCATGGTTCTTTGTTTTCACATGGAGGGTTCATATATACCAGGCATCCCTGTTCTTGGAGGTTATCTCCGGAGTGATAGATGTTACGCTCCAAATACGAGTGCGTAGAAACGCAAGTATACATTCGCTTTCAAGTAATAAAGTGGTAAAGGGTGTCGAACCCACGAGGAATCTAACGACTAATTATCAAGATCTATTCTAATATCTTACGCGAACTTATGTGATTAAAAGTAGTTGGTTTGTTGTTTGTTTGAACATATAAAAGTGAATTAAATAAAAAAAACACAATACGTTGATTCGATTAGATAAAGGTTCCTAGATTTCCATGTCACTAAGAGTTATCCAATCTCGAATGATTCGCAAGTTGACGACTATACTTATGTTTGTTGTTCAAGATTTCATAATCTATTCATACGTATCTTTCGATATCGTACGAACCTACCAAAGTAAACTAATCCAATTTATTTCTAAAAGGATTAAGCTTAAATGATGCTTTAGTTTCCAAATCTTAATAGAACATGAAATGATCTAGGTATATTTCTGTCCTAAAATCAAATCACAACCTAGTTTTATAATCTAATCTTTAATCAACTATATCTAGCCATTAAAGATCAATCCATTTCGTCTTATGGTTGGCCTAACCACAAGTTGACAAAGGCTCAAACTAGATTAACAAACACATGTAAGCATAGCAACAATCATAAACTCATCATTCAATCATAGATCCATCAAAGCTTCATGAAAACCTAGGAGTTAAATGCTTAGCTACTCATATTGATCAATAACATATTCATTGCATTCAAAATATTCATAATACAAGATAAAGATAAAGGTAGGAATAAGCTTATGTAAATGGAAACCACTACAACTCTTCTCTCAAGCTTCTTTAGTCTTCCAACCAAAGCTCCAAGCAAGAACTCTTCTTCTTTTTGATGGAGGCAAGAGAAAAATCTTTTTCAAGTCTTGTGTTGTAAGTTGCAAGAGTTGTCAAGTGATTTCCAACTTCTAACCTTATAACCTAGCAAACTATCACCCAACTATGCCTAAATTGCCCCAAAAACTATAGCAACTTAGGCCAAAATATCCCTAAAGGAAGGTTCTAATTACAAGTGGGGAGGAAGGTTATATACATAAAGGCCCTCAAAAACGCAGAAAAACAGAACAGGTCTCGCGGCCGCGAGACCTGGGCTCGCGGCCGCGAGCCTGCAGGAAGTGGACACCTCGCGGCCGCGAGCTGGAGTCTCGCGGCCGCGAGGTCGTGGCAGAAACTTTCTGCCAGCCTCTCGCGGCCGCGAGACCTGGGCAGAATGTTTCTGCCTCAGCTCGCGGCGGCGAGCAACTACCTCGCTGCGGCGAGGTTAGGCAGGCGCCTAATTCTTCGATTCTTGCTCTCTCGCTCGCGTTAGGCCCCCCCTCGGTCGAAGGAGACTTGCCATCCACGCACGAAACGTTCCGGATGTGCTCCAATACGTCAAAACCTACAAAACACCGACAAACAAAAGTAAAACATGAACAAAACACGGAAAGCGAACAAAGGTCGAACAAAGGGACCCAAAGCACAAACGACACGAAAACACGCAAAGACACAAAGAAACTCGGATCAAAACAAGACGTTTTGAGCTTAAAAGGATAGGTAATAACGACGTTTTCACGGCGTTATCAACACCCCCAAACTTAAACACTTGCTCGTCCTCGAGCAAAGAAAACAAAACAAAAACTAAACAAGCATGCTTGAGATCAAAACACCAAAACTTAACACTTTCGAATTATTCTTAAAACAAACTCCACGTGTGTGTGTGATGGCTTTTGGCTAGATTCTATCTTAGGTGAATAATTCCCGATAGGTCAAAATCATCGGTTCTATTTGCAAGGACTTCTAATGTTTAACAAATAATCCCTCCTAGCCGTAGATTGCAAACTTAACGTTCAAATCACTTCACAACACTAAGCTATAGGAAATTTAAGAGTGTTGTCCCTTTTCTTGAATTATTGACGATTTTAGTTCCTAGCTCTTTTCTCACCATACTTTTGCTTTTCTTCTTTTGATTCACAATGATAACATAGCACTTTGTGATTTACGATATTGCAATACAAAACTAACACAAATCATGATGATTGTTGACTTTTTGGGCTACTAGCACCATTCCAACGAAATAGAGTAATTACAAAAATTGATTCATGAATTTAATCGTTTGAAGGCTTTGCCTTTCTTTTCTCTCATAGAAGTGCATACATTTTAGCAACTTCTCTACTCGTTTCTTTTAAGAGCTAGGTGTTCAAAAGTATTTTATTCTTAAAAAGGGGTTACTCCCCCAAACTTAGGCCATTTATGCTCTCCTCACATTTAATTTCCAAGCTAAAGATTGGAGGGATTGTAGGTTAGGCAAAAGAAGTCCTAGATCCTATTATCGTTAAAGTTCATTATCCACTTTAAATAGAATCTTAGCTATAGCCAATGTACTCGAACTTTGTAGAGCATGTTGAAAGAATAAGAGGAATTTGAAAAATTTTGACGGTTCGACATAGCATGCCACAAGTGCAACCTTACTCCCCCAAACTTAAAATGCACAATGTCCCCATTGTGTGAATTAAGTATGACGGAATTAGGTACGACACGACAAAACAAGAACAAAACGGAAAAACAAGCAAAACAAAACAACACAAAAAGATAAATGAGCGAACACAGCTCCAATAGTTTAAATCGATAAACAACGCAAAATTAAAGAGTTTACAAGCCAACGGTAATGAAAAAGTTTACACTTTCGAGAGTTCAAATTAAAACCAACATAAGACTGAAATATATTTAAAATAAACCAACGGGAATGAGTAAATTTAAATCCAACGTCCCTTATGTATGCATCCCGTGGTTGCTTCCAATCTTCAGCGGTTTCGTTCATTGCGGGCATGCTCTTCCTCTTCATCAAAGTGAAGTTCATCATTTTGGCCTCTCGGGTCCCGTGGAGGTAGGTTGATACGGCCAGGAAAAGTAGTCTGGGGAAGGGCATTGTACCGGTCGTCTCCGAGCAATGTACGATACACAGCTTCATGCCTATCGGTCGCGGCATAAACGTACTGAGCTAGCTGTCTTTGCATATCGCATATGGTTTGGACCTTGTCGTCCATAGCTCGGACCCTGTCGTCCATGGCTTGGACAAGATGAGTCAATCTCCCGATATCATCTCGACCCCCCATCTGTACCTGAGTGCTCGGCTGCTCCTCGTTGTGCTCCTCCTCCTGATCATTTTGACCCTGTTGACCTACTTCATCGGGTAGACCCTGCTCATTTGCTTCACTATACTTGTATACTTTATCATTGTACACACTTTCGTAGTCCAACTTCAAAGTCTTGCAAATGGTAGCCGTACTGATCACGCCAGTCAACTTCCTCTTTTCAGTGATGACCCCGAAGTCAACTCCCGCATTTCTACACAGTCCGTCTATGAGGTGCGGAAACACAAAACTCCTTAAGTTAGGATTCTTCTTTGTAATAACTTCCTCTATCACCTCACGTATTATCCGGCCCACGTTTATTGAAAGCCCTCGGGTGAGTGCATATAGTAGGGGTATGCGATCCTCACCGTAGTTGCTGTTGTGTTTGCTCGGACGGAAATGTGCAAGTAAGATCAAAGTCCAGGCTTTTGCCTCCTGAGTCAACCTCTTATGCGTCACCCTCGGAATACCCTGAAAGACCGTTCCAGGCAATGTGATGAACTCTTTCAATTCATCCATGCTTATCCTATCTCTACTCATGTCTTCGTTCAGTTCTTCAAGCTCATCTCTTTGGTTCGCAGGCCACTCGATCCTGTAATATGCATTTATTGTGTCCGGATCGAATTTTATCTCCCGCTCCCTCACAATTGTAGCATCGTCATCCCTTTTAATGCTAGCGTTGGCGTAAAATTCTCTAACAATTTCGCCAGCGTAAGTGTCGCAAAGCGGCCTCTTCAAGAACTCATCCCAACCTCTAGCTTCAATTTGGTCTTGTAAATAAGGGAATGCTTCTTTCTCGTAATTAATGAATCTTTCGGCAACGAAGGATTGGCCTTCATCTTTCTCGTACGCCTTTGAAGCATCCTTATGCACAAACCGAAAGGTATCATAATCTTCTTCGACAACCTTTCTCTTTCCTTTTGGTTCCCTCGTTCGTTTGGGAGGTACACTCGAACTTGCGGCTTTCGATCGTCTAGACATTTTGCTTTGAACGTATGATTTCCTTTAATCAAATGCGCAAAATCCCCCAAACTTACGTTTCAACCACCCAATATCGACAAATCAATACCCCGGCAACACCAAAGTTAAGAACTAGCAAAATGGCAAAACTACTCTCACAAGCAATTTATCGAACACCTTCCGTGCACATCCAAAGTTACTACTTTTCTTCAAAATTTACAAGAGCTTCAACCCAAAAATTTTCAATACCAAGCAATGTAACACCAATACACACAATATCAATCAAACAATACCATGAGTTTTAGCCACACTTACCTTCGGATTGGAATCGAAGAACTTGCAATTTGGGGGAAAATTCGGATTTGTTGAAGAGTATGTGGAGGAATTGAGATTCTTAGGGATTGAGTGAGTGATTGTATTAGCAATTGGTTGATTGAGTGAGTTTGAGAGAGAGTCGATTGAGAGAGGAGAGTTTGAGAGTGAGGGAGTTTTTGAAAGTGAGGGAGTTTGTGAGGGAGTAAGGTTTTAATTCGGAAAAAAAAATTTTTTTTTTTTTTTTTTTAAAATTTCGTCTCGCGGCCGCGAGGTTGGGGCAGAAAGTTTCTGCCAATGTCTCGCGGCCGCGAGGTCGGGCAGAGAGCTTTCTGCCAAATCCTCGCGGCGGCGAGCTGGAAGCTCGCGGCGGCGAGCTGGAAGCTCGCGGCCGCGAGGGTTGGCAGAAAAATTTCCCTTTCCTCACGATCGATTAATTAAAAAAAATTTCACCTCACGCCGTACGCAATCCATGGTTCGTTCGCTCGATCTCACTTGAATTATGCATGTTAATCCTCGATCTTTCATGCGCGCTCATTTACCTACAACACAAAACGAAAACAAAAGCGAACAACAAAAACACAAAACACAAAAAAAAATAAAGCAATAGGCTCGGGTTGCCTCCCGAGAAGCGCTTGTTTATAGTCGTGAGCTCGACTTGGATACGGAATGATAACTTCACGATAGGACCACATAAGTCCTATTTCTTTCAAATTCTCCACCCCAATAGTGTTTGAGGCGCTGACCATTCACTTTGAATTTGTTTCCGGTTGATGGATCGGAAACCTCCACGGCTCCATAGGGAAACGCTTCAACAACTTGAAAGGGTCCCGACCAACGAGACTTGAGTTTTCCGGGAAATAATCGAAGCCTTGAGTTGAAAAGTAGCACTTGTTGCCCCGGTTCAAACTTCCTTTCCAATATACGTCGATCATGCCATTTTTTCATCTTTTCCTTATAGAGCTTGGCATTCTCATAAGCTTCCAAACGAAATTCATCAAGTTCATTCAGTTGGAAGAGCCGTTTTTCTCCGGCTAGACTTGCATCCATGTTTAGCTTCGTGACAGCCCAATAAGCCTTGTGTTCCAACTCCAACGGTAGATGGCAAGACTTTCCGAACACAAGCTTAAAAGGAGACATCCCAATTGGTGTTTTGTATGCAGTACGATAAGCCCATAGGGCATCGTCAAGTCTTAGCGACCAATCTTTCCGGTTAGGAGATACCGTCTTTTCCAAGATACTCTTTATTTCACGGTTGGATATCTCGGCTTGCCCATTAGCTTGCGGGTGATACGCAGTCGTCACCTTGTGCTTCACTCCATATTTTGCCAAAAGAACATCAAGCCAACGGTTACAAAAGTGAGAACCACCGTCACTTATCATCGCTCTTGGCGTGCCAAAGCGACTGAATATATTCTTCTTTATGAAGCTCATGACTGCTTTTGAATCATCCTTTGGAAACGCACTTGCCTCAACCCAGTTGGAAACATAATCAACGGCCACCAAAATATATTGGTTCCCGTTAGAAGGTACAAAGGGTCCCATGAAATCAATTCCCCATACATCGAACAACTCCACTTCAAGAATGGTCGTTAGTGGCATCTCATTTCTTTGGGAAATGTTTCCTACCCTTTGGCACCGATCACATTGAGACACGAACATGTGCGCATCTTTGAATAAAGTAGGCCAATAGAATCCCGATTGCAACACCTTTGCAGCCGTACGATCTCCCTTGAAATGACCTCCATAGGGTGCGGCATGGCAATCTTTTAGAATTGCATTTGTGTCCTCCTCGGGAATGCACCTCCTTATGACCCTGTCTGCACAAATCTTAAAAAGAAACGGCTCATCCCATACAAAATTCTTTACATAATGTAAAAACCTTTTCTTTTGTTGATAAGTAAAATCAGGGGGTAATAAGCCACATACCAGATAATTCACGTAATCGGCATACCATGGAGTTGGAGATAGTGCGAGGGCAAAGAGTTGTTCATCCGGAAAAGATTCGTTAATAATCTTGGGATCCTCCGTAGTCTTAGCATTCTCAAGCCTAGATAAGTGATCGGCTACTTGATTTTCGGACCCTTTTCTATCCTTGATCTCCAAATCAAACTCTTGAAGCAATAAGATCCAGCGGACTAATCGGGGTTTCGCATCTTTCTTTGTCATCAAGTATCGAATAGCTGAATGATCCGTGTAAACTATTACCTTCGTACCAACCAAATATGCTCGGAATTTGTCGAAAGCAAACACCACCGCCAAAAGCTCCTTTTCCGTAACTGTATAGTTTAGTTGGGCGTCGTTCAAAGTCTTGCTAGCATAGTAGATAGAATGGAAAACTTTGCTTTCCCTTTGTCCTAAAACAGCCCCAACCGCTATATCACTTGCGTCGCACATTACTTCGAAAGGTAAACTCCAGTCCGGTGCTACAACAATCGGTGCCGAGATTAGCATTTGCTTCAAAGTTATGAAGGCTTGCAGGCATTCATCCGTGAAGAAAAAGGGAACGTCTTTCTCTAATAAATTGCATAACGGTTTGGAAATTTGTGAGAAGTTTTTGATAAACCTCCTATAAAAACCCGCATGCCCTAGAAAACTTCGAATTCCCTTTACGGATATAGGCGGAGGTAGCTTCTCTATTGCTTCAATTTTTGCTCTGTCTACCTCGATACCTTTGCTTGAGATCTTATGACCCAAGACGATGCCCTCTTTAACCATAAAATGGCACTTCTCCCAATTCAATACCAAGTTCGTTTCTTCGCACCTTTGAAGTACTTTGCTTAGATTACCCAAGCATTCATCAAATGAATCCCCAAAGATAGAAAAGTCATCCATGAAGACTTCTACGAACTTCTCGATCATATCGGTGAAGATAGCCATCATACACCTTTGAAAAGTAGCGGGAGCATTACACAAGCCGAAAGGCATTCTTCTAAAAGCAAACGTACCATACGGACATGTGAAAGTTGTTTTCTCTTGATCCGCAGGGGCGATGACGATTTGATTGAAACCCGAATATCCATCCAAAAAGCAATAGAAAGCTCTTCCCGCTAGTCTATCCAACATTTGATCAATGAAAGGCAATGGAAAATGATCTTTCTTTGTATTTTGGTTCAGTTTTCGGTAGTCCATGCATACTCTCCACCCGGTAACCGTTCTTGAAGGTATTAACTCGTTCTTTTCATTGGTTATCACCGTCATTCCACTCTTCTTTGGAACACATTGCACCGGACTCACCCATTTGCTATCGGAAATAGGAAAAACGATTCCGGAATCCAACCACTTGATTATTTCCTTTTTGACCACCTCTTTCATAATTGGGTTCAATCTTCTTTGGTGCTCAACGGACTCCTTGAAATTGTCTTCCAAGTTGATCTTATGCATGCAAAAGGTGGGACTAATCCCTTTGATGTCAGCAATAGTCCACCCGATGGCTTTCTTATGGCACTTGAGAACTCTCAACAGTTTCTCCCTTTGAGTCTCCGTTAAGTCCGCCGCAATAATAACCGGCAAGGTAGAAGAATCTCCCAAGTAGGCATAGTTCAAATGAGAAGGAAGTGGTTTCAACTCCAAGATTGGAGGTTCCTCAATAGAAGATTTCAATGGCTTGGGGTTTGATAACGGCAAGTCAAGAGATTCAAATCTTCTTCTATAATTCTCTCCAACCGAATTAGCTTCCAATTGTGAGACGACTTGAGCCATTTCCTCGATTTCTTCATCAAGTTTATTCAAGATAGCTCCTTCGATTAAATTCTCATAGTGACTCTCTTCAAATGTACTAGCCACCAATGAATCAATCATACAAACGGAAGAACACTCTTCCTCGTCATCCGGGTATCTCATAGCATTAAAGACATCGAATTTAACTTCTTCATCATGTACTTTCATGGTAAGTTCACCTTTTTGTACATCAATCAAAGCTCTACCCGTAGCTAAAAATGGTCTCCCAAGTATGATAGGTACATTGACATCCGCCTCATAATCAAGAACAATAAAATCGACGGGGAAAATGAATTTATCAACTCTTACCAAGACATCGTCGATTTTTCCTTCTGGATAAGTGATGGAACGGTCGGCAAGTTGCAAAGAAACCGTAGTAGGCCTTGTTTCTCCGATTCCAAGCTTTTGAAAGATAGATTTGGGCATAAGATTAATGCTAGCTCCTAAATCACAAAGAGCTCTTCCAAAATACTTATCACCAATAGTACACGGGATAGTGAAACTCCCCGGATCCTTGAGCTTTGGAGGTAATTTGTTTTGCAAGATAGCACTACATTCCTCGGTTAGTGCAACCGTCTCAAATTCCCCCAATCTTCTTTTCTTTGATAGCACGTCTTTCATAAACTTGACGTACTTAGGCATTTGCTCGAAAGCTTCCACTAGAGGGATGTTTATATGCAATTGCTTCAAGATATTTAAGAATTTTTCAAATTGCTTTTCATCCTTCTTCTTTTGGAATCTTTGAGGGAATGGAGGAGTTGGTATACTTGCCGGAATTGGCGTTGAAATGATTGGTTCTTTAGATACCTCCTTTTCCGACTCCACTTCTTCAACCAATGACTCCTTACTTCCACCTTGAGTCTCCTCGGCTTCCATTGGATTTTCATTAGGCATAGCCGGACCTTCATACCTCTTTCCATTCCTCAAAGAAATAGCTTTGCAATGTTCATTCGAGCCTTGATTAGGTGACTCGGTTGTACTTGGCAAAGCTCCTTGAGGTCTCACACTTAAAGCTTGTGAGACTTGCCCCATTTGAGTTTGAAGATTTCTCAAAGCTACCGAATGTTCTTGTTGATTTCTTGAGAAATCTTGTTGATTTTTGAAAACATCTTGCAACTTAGAGTCATTGGCTACCATATATTTGGTGGTATGTTTCATGAAATCACCAAATGCATCTTCCCACGAAGGTTTCGACTCTATGGGTTGCTTTTGCCTATCCTGAAATCCGGGGGGAGCGGAGGATTGATGACCTCCTTGATATGGTGGTTGTTGTTGGGCATTGTTTGGATTACTCCAAGAGAAATTTGGGTGCTTTTGCCAATGAGGAATATAGTTGTTGTTTTGATAGGGGGCATGTCCTTGATTGTTTCGATAATTGTTCCCAAGGTAATTCACCGCCTCGGGACTTCCGGGACACATGTCATAAGTATGAGCTCCCCCACATGTCACACAACTTGGCGGCATAGATTGTACTTGTTGTACTACTTCCGGCTTTTGGCCAAGCTTGTCCACTTTGTTGCTCAAGATTGCCATTTGGGCACTTAATGCCGTAATTGCGTCCAATTCGAGCCTACCCGGAGTAGATTTAGCTGAAGTTCCTCTCTCGGACGTCCATGAGTGATTGTTATAAGCCATGGTGTCAAGAATTTCCCACGATTCATCGTAGGACTTGGAAAGCATAGTACCACCCGCAGTGGCATCAACGAGAGCTCTAGTAGGCCCGTGCAAACCATTATAAAATGTTTGCATCAAAATATACTCTGCTATGCCGTGGTGTTGACACTTCTTTAACAACTCTTTGAATCTCTCCCAAGCTTCATATAAAGATTCCTGATCTAATTGCCGGAAGCCTAGAATGTCATTCCTCAATTTTATAGTCTTCGGGGGAGGGAAAAACTTCCTCAAGAACTTTCCCGTTAGATCTTCCCATGAATTAATAGATTGGGATTGAAGAGAATCCAACCAATCTTTTGCAAGGTCTCTCAACGAGTATGGAAATAGCATCAACCTCAACGCCTCCTTTGTTACACCCGCTATGATGAATGAATCACTAATCATCATAAACTTCTTCAAGTGAGCGTGAGGATCTTCGCTAGAATGACCTCCAAATTGATCCGCGGCATTGAGCATATTGAACATGACTGGCTTAAGCTCAAAGTTAGTTGCCGTAATTGTCGGTCTAACGATGCAAGAACCGAGCTCATTCAACATAGGTGTACCATACTCATTAATAGGCCGATTCCTATTATTTGGCTCTTCGGGAGCAACTTGTATAGGATTAACCATAGCCGGGTTAACTCCTTGATCGTCCATGGGTAGAGATTTACCCTTCTTTTTCCTTGCTTTTCTTCGCTTTCGAAAAGTCCTCTCAATCTCCGGATCAACAAGAGCTAGGGGTGATGACGAAGCTCTTGGCATACACTAAGAGAAAGGCACCTATGAATACAAAGATCACAAGGTAAATAATACGTTCAAGCTAAGATAAACAAGAATATAAATTGGCAATAATCGTTACTACTCCCCGGCAACGGCGCCAAAAACTTGTTACGCTCCAAATACGAGTGCGTAGAAACGCAAGTATACGGTCGCTTTCAAGTAATAAAGTGGTAAAGGGTGTCGAACCCACGAGGAATCTAACGAATAATTATCAAGATCTATTCTAATATCTTACGCGAACTTATGTGATTAAAAGTAGTTGGTTTGTTGTTTGTTTGAACATATAAAAGTGAATTAAATAAAAAAAACACAATACGTTGATTCGATTAGATAAAGGTTCCTAGATTTCCATGTCACTAAGAGTTATCCAATCTCGAATGATTCGCAAGTTGACGACTATACTTATGTTTGTTGTTCAAGATTTCATAATCTATTCATACGTATCTTTCGATATCGTACGAACCTACCAAAGTAAACTAATCCAATTTATTTCTAAAAGGATTAAGCTTAAATGATGCTTTAGTTTCCAAATCTTAATAGAACATGAAATGATCTAGGTATATTTCTATCCTAAAATCAAATCACAACCTAGTTTTATAATCTAATCTTTAATCAACTATATCTAGCCATTAAAGATCAATCCATTTCATCTTATGGTTGGCCTAACCACAAGTTGACAAAGGCTCAAACTAGATTAACAAACACATGTAAGCTTAGCAACAATCATAAACTCATCATTCAATCATAGATCCATCAAAGCTTCATGAAAACCTAGGAGTTAAATGCTTAGCTACTCATATTGATCAATAACATATTCATTGCATTCAAAATATTCATAATACAAGATAAAGATAAAGGTAGGAATAAGCTTATGTAAATGGAAACCACTACAACTCTTCTCTCAAGCTTCTTTAGTCTTCCAACCAAAGCTCCAAGCAAGAACTCTTCTTCTTTTTGATGGAGGCAAGAGAAAAATCTTTTTCAAGTCTTGTGTTGTAAGTTGCAAGAGTTGTCAAGTGATTTCCAACTTCTAACCTTATAACCTAGCAAACTATCACCCACCAATGCCTAAATTGCCCCAAAAACTATAGCAACTTAGGCCAAAATATCCCTAAAGGAAGGTTCTAATTACAAGTGGGGAGGAAGGTTATATACATAAAGGCCCTCAAAAACGCAGAAAAACAGAACAGGTCTCGCGGCCGCGAGACCTGGGCTCGCGGCCGCGAGCCTGCAGGAAGTGGACACCTCGCGGCCGCGAGCTGGAGTCTCGCGGCCGCGAGGTCGTGGCAGAAACTTTCTGCCAGCCTCTCGCGGCCGCGAGACCTGGGCAGAATGTTTCTGCCTCAGCTCGCGGCGGCGAGCAACTACCTCGCTGCGGCGAGGTTAGGCAGGCGCCTAATTCTTCGATTCTTGCTCTCTCGCTCGCGTTAGGCCCCCCCTCGGTCGAAGGAGACTTGCCATCCACGCACGAAACGTTCCGGATGTGCTCCAATACGTCAAAACCTACAAAACACCGACAAACAAAAGTAAAACACGAACAAAACACGGAAAGCGAACAAAGGTCGAACAAAGGGACCCAAAGCACAAACGACACGAAAACACGCAAAGACACAAAGAAACTCGGATCAAAACAAGACGTTTTGAGCTTAAAAGGATAGGTAATAACGACGTTTTCACGGCGTTATCAATAGATAGACGGGGTGTGCTGGTAAACATTCACTTTTGCGACGATCCTCGAGAGATCCTGCTTTAGAGTAAATTCAACACCATCCTTCAAGCAGGAGCTCGTTTTTGGTCTAATGACCGCTGCAAGGTATTCAGCTTGCAATTGGTTGTTTCAGACTAAAGGGAGGATTGATCTTCAGAGCCTGGCCACCGAACTAAAGAAGTCGATCATCGTGAGCAGCATGCTTCTCAGATGGTTGGAGGGAAACATGGGGTAGCTGGGTGAAGATCGATGTTTCCGTGGACATTGTCGTGAAAGATTCCGATCTATTGGATAGGATTTTCCACTTTTGTATTTGTAAATATATGTAAATTGAAGGATGCTTTTGTATTTCGATGAATAAAACTTCATATGTAGATCAGGAGATATTCTTTGTATTCAAATGAATAAAACTTCATTTTCTTCAATATTCTCATTTTCCATACTTCTTGATTTTGATCTGATTCAATCTGTACTTAGGTCGTTTATCAACGTTTGGTTTGAATTGTCGATATGGAGATTCAAGGAGCGTCTATCGAGCGAATCGATTTTACTCAACTTTTTAGGACTTATGTTTTTTACCAATGTTTGGGTTTAACCTATTTTAATCGTTGTTATGGAGATCGAGGAGCGTCTATCGAGCGAATCGATTTTACTCAACTCTCTATGACTTAGGTTTTTTACCAATGTTTGGCTTTAACCTATTTAATTGTTGTTATGGAGATCGAGGAGCGTCTATCGAGCGAATTGATTTTACTCAACTCTTTAGGACTTAGGTTTTTTTACCAATGTTTGGCTTTAACCTGTTTTAATTGTTGTTATGGAGATCGAGGAGCGTCTATCGAGCGAATCGATTTTACTCAACTCTTTAGGACTTAGGTTTTTTACCAATGTTTGGTTTAAACCTCTTTTAATTGTCGCTATGGAGATCGAGGAGTGTTTATCGAGCGGATCGATTCTACTCAACTCTTTAGGACTTAGGTTTTTACCAATATTTTTGGTTTTAACCTTTTAGTCATTGTCGTCATGGAGATCGAGGAGTGTTTATCGAGCGTATCGATTCTACTCAAATATTTAGGACTTAGGTCTTTTACCAATAGTTTTAGTTTTAACCCTTTTAGTCGTTGTCGTTAGGGAGATCGAGGAGTGTTTATCGAGCGGATCGATTCTACTCAACTCTATAGGACTTAGGTTTTTACCAATATTTTTTGTTTTAACCTTTTGAACATTTGTCTTTGGCTGATAACTTGTAATCATTATATTTCAGAAAGAAAAAATTAGAAGCCGAAGCTTTTATTACAACGAATTTGAAATATTTAAATGAAATAAAAAAAATAGTAAGGATAGCTACTGGGATTTATTTTCCATAATATCTCCTCAGGTTGACCGCATTCCAAGTCCTCAGTAGGGGTGACCCGTCCAAGTGTGCAATTTTGTATGATCCTTTCCTTCCTACACCGACGATGATGTATGGTCCCTCCCAATTTTGTTGCAATTTTCCTACATGCTTGGACACCTCTACCTTTTTCAACACGAGGTCCCCTTCTTTGAAGGTTCGAACGCGTACCTTTTGATTGTAGGCCTTCTCCATATTTGATTTAGTGACTTGCAGTTGTATGGCAGCTTTTTCTCTTAAGGCTTCTGTTAGATTGAGATCATCTTCTCTAGCCTTTTCCTTCTCTTGACTGTCATACATTTCGATCCTTGGGGTTGTGACTAGTGTCTCAACTGGAATTACAGCTTCCGAGCCGTATACCAAACTGAACGAGGTCTCGCCTGTAGAGTTCCTGACTGTTGTCCGATTTGCCCAAAGCACACCTGGGAGTTCATCTAGCCATCTTCCTTTGGCTACCCCTAATCTTTTCTCCAAAGATTTTATAATCTCACGGTTTGCTACATCAGTTTGTCCATTTGATCTTGGATGTCCTACGGACGTGAAGTTCTGTTGAATTCCTAGTTTAGCACACCATTCCAATACTTGTTTTCCCGCGAATTGGGTTCCATTATCAGAGATTAGAATTCGTGGGATGCCGAACCGGCATACTATGAACTTCCAAAGGAAGTTAATCACTTTGAACTGAGTTATCCGAGCAAGAGCGATGCATTCTATCCACTTGCTAAAGTACTCGACTGCGACCAGAACATATGCCTTTTTAGTCTTGCTACCGGAAATGGACCTATAATGTCCATCCCCCATTGGTCAAATGGCCAGCATACAAGTATTGGGTGCATGTTTTCGGCTGGTTGATGGCTTATATTTGCATGAATTTGGCGATGATGACATTTTTGCACGTATTGAGCAGCATCCTTGTTTATGGTCGGCCAGTAATATCCTGTTCGGAGGCATTTTAGAGCTAAAGCCCTGGCTTCACTGTGATTCCCTGCCTCGCCTTCGTGTATCTCTCGAAGTATATCGTAGGTTTGCATTTCGGAGATGCATTTTAGTAGAACTCCGGATACCGATCTTCGATATAGCTTTCCTTCTAACATCGTATATTTAGGAGCTCGATATTTTATTTTTTGAGCTTCATTTAGGTCAGACGGCAGGTTTCCTTCACAGAGGTAATCTATCATTGGAGTTATCCAGCTCTTTTCAACCTCTTCGATCTCCATCATCTCGGTGACTGGCGTTTTATCGATGTCAATTGCTGGTGTATCGGAGAGTAACCAGTTGATTACTCTTTCTGTTTTGCAATCGCGGGAACCTGTAAATCTAGAAAATTGATCTGCCCACTTGTTTTCCGATCGTGGAATATTCTGTATTTCGAAACTCTCAAACTTCTTAGTTAATTCCTTTACTTTAACGAGGTACTTGACCACGTTGAACTCCTTTGCCTCGTATAGGCCTTCTATTTGTCTCTGTACTAATTCTGAATCGGTTAGTACTTTGAGATTCTTTATGTCGGCTTTAATTGTCATTTCCATCCTTGCAATCAATGCTTCGTACTCGGCTTCGTTGTTTGTTACCACGAAGTCCAACGTTATCGCATAGTTTACATCTTCTTTATTCGGTCCAGTGAAGTTGATTCCGGCCCCGCCTCCTTCACGTCTTGAAGCACCATCGACGTGCATTAACCAAGTTTGATTTTCTACTACTAAGATATCATTACCGCGACTAGTCGATTCATCGCCTTCTAATTCTGAGGTTGGAGTTTCCAAGAGGAAATCGGCAAGAACTTGGGCCTCAATAGCGTTGCGCGGTTTATATTCGATTTCGAACTGTCCTAGTTCGATCGCCCACTTGATTAATCTACGAGAAGCTTCTGGTTTTGCCAAGACTTGTCTTAGTGGTTGATTCGTGAGCACGATAATTTTATAAGTTAAGAAGTATGGTCGGAGTTTGCGTGCTGCCACTACCAAGGCCAAAGCGAATTTCTCGATCTCCAAATAATTCTTCTCCGCTCCTTGTAGTAACTTACTTAAATAATAAATAGGCTTATGTTCCGAGCCTTCTATTTTTACTAGGACCGAACTGATGGCCACTGGAGAGATTGATATATAAATGTATAATGGTTCACCTTCGGTTGGTTTGGCTAGTAATGGAGATGAGGTCAAATATTCTTTTAATTGGTTGAATGCTTGATCGCACTCTTCGGTCCAAACAAAGTTCTTTGCTTTTCGCAGAGCTTGAAAGAATGGCAAGCTCCTATCCGCTGATTTTGATATGAACCTAATCAATGCCACAATTTTCCCTACTAAACTTTGTACTTGGGAAATTGTTTTAGGCAGCCGCATTTCAGTTATTGCTCGAATCTTTTCGGGATTTGCTTCAATTCCTCTTTGATGGACCATGTATCCTAGAAACTTTCCAGATCTAACCACAAAGGTACATTTTGCGGGGTTTAGCTTCATCCGGTATTTCCGCAATATTTGAAAACATCGATCGAGATGTTTTACGTGATCGGCTTCATTCATGCTTTTAACGAGCATGTCATCAACGTAGACTTCCATTATTTCTTCGATCAGCTCCCTGAACATTAGGTTAACCAATCTCTGGTAAGTGGCACCAGCATTCCTTAGGCCGAAGGGCATAACAATAAAGCAATATACCCCCTACTCCGTTATAAAAGCAGTTTTCTCCTGGTCTGGCTCATCGATATAAATTTGGTAGAATCCTTGGAAGGCGTCCATCATGCTGAAGATGGTAAAACTTGCAGTGGAGTCGACCAACAAGTCGATTCTAGGGAGAGGATAAGGGTCTCGTGGACATAACTTATTAAGGTCGGTGAAATCGTTGCACATCCTCCATTTATTGTCCCTTTTATCTCCTTTTACCACTAGCACAACATTGCATAGCTAGTCCGAGAAGTGTATTTCCTGAATTTGTTTTGCTTTGAGCAATCTTTCAACTTCTGCTTTTATTATCTTGTCTTTTATTGGTCCGTGATTCCTTTTCTTTTGTCGTGCTGGCTTCGCCATTGGATCGATTTTTAGTGAATGAGTAATTACTCTCGGGTCGATGCCCTCGATATCGTTCGCACTCCAAGCGAATATGTCGACATTTTTCCTGAGAAAGTTTACCAGCAATACTTCCCCTTCCGAGCTGAGTTCGGTTCCAATCTTGGTCGTTTTTGAAGGGTCTCCTTGTACCATCATAATATCCTTATGTTCTGGAGGTTTTATGATTAAGTAGACCGGCTCCTTTCCTTTCTTATCTATCCTGTCAGTGCTGGGGATTTTGACTTCGGCTCTTTTGATGTCGTTCTCGAGCTTCCTTTTAGCAGGGGCAAACGATTTGGAGCAGTTTCCCGGTGTTAAGGACGTATTGTAACAATCCCATGCCATACAATGATCATTCACTATTTCTCCGATCCCCATGTATGTCGAAAATTTTATCTTCTGATGGTACGTCGATACAACTGCTCGGAACAGGTTGAGGGCAGGTCGTCCTAATATTGCATTGTACACAAAGGGAGTCTCTACGACCAGGAACTTTATCAGTTTCACTGTGCGTAGTGGTTTCTTTCCCAGCGATACACTTAAATTTATTGTCACATAAGGGACTATTTTGGATCCTCCGAACCCTACCAGAGGAGTGGCTACTTTTTGGAATGTCACTTCTCCGAAATTCATCTGCGTTAAGACCTCCTTAGATATAATGTTCGCTGAGCTTCCGTTGTCGATCAGGATCCTCTTGACGTTATAGTATGCTATCTCGAGGGATACCACGATCGGGAAGTCAGGATTGTCTTCCCTCGTATCCTAAACGAAGTTTCTTGGTACTTCGTTTTCATTAAAACTAATGAGTTGTTCTTTTGGTGATTTATTTTCCAGTGTCCATATTTCTTTAGGATATATTACATTTCCTAATAAAGATCTGGCGGTTCTGCGACGAGCATTACGACTGTCTCCTCCGGCTGGTCCGCCTGAAATGGTATGGATTGTGCCATTAATTTGATCATCGTTCAATTCTTGTGGTGGACCATTGTTAAGAGACCTTCTTCTCGGGGTCCTTCTTTGGTTATTGTTTCTAGGACTCCTGCTTTTATTTCTCTTGCGGTTATTTCGCTCTAGATAATCATCCAACTTGCCTTGTTCGATTAGTCTCTCGATTTCCTGTTTTAGGTGAAAACAGTCTTTAGTTCGGTTCCCATGGGCGCAATGATATCTACAATATAAATTGTAGTTTCGCGCGCCAGGCCTAGGTTGTGCGATTCTTTTTGCCGGCGGAATCCAGTTGTTCATTTCCAGTACTACCAGAATTTCCTCAATAGGAACAGTCAGTCCCGGGTATTCTACCTGATTTATTCGATTCTTGTTAGTCGGTTCTGCTGACCTTGATCTAGGATAGATATTAGGTCTCTTATCCAGATCGTTCCGTTGTATTCTAATCGCTGAAAGACATTTCCTTTTTTGAAGGATCTATCATAATCCGTAGGTCGTAAGGCAGGAGCTTTATCTTGCCGCCTTGATCCGGGGGCGACTGTCTTGTTTCTATTCTTGTCTTTAAAAGAGGTCATCTCTTCTTGAGTCATGTATTTCGATGCCAAGGTCATAATATCAGCGAAGATTCTCGGTTGTTTTCTGCTAAGTGCATTTCCGAACTGCCTGTTTTTGGTAAAGTTGAAGAGTATGGGGATTATGTAATCGATGTTTGGTGAATCAATTTTTAGTAATTCTACATTAAATCTTGCCAACCAATTTCGTAAAGATTCTCTTTCTTGTTCATGGATGGTTCCTAGGTAGCTCATCGGCAGTTTTTGTCTCTTTTGGCTAGCAAATTGCTGTGTCAATTTATTGCATAACTCACGAAAGCTGAAGATAGAGTTGGTGGGTTGTTTTGAGAACCAATCCAATGTTAGTCATTCAAATGTGGTAACCATTAGCTTGGCAGTATATTCCGCCGAGTGAGCATATAAATTCATAATATTGGTGAAGCTGAAAATATAATCATCGGGGTCGGTGGTTCCATCGTATCTTGGTAGTCGTCCGGGAACCTGACCGAATGATTGAGCTTCTCTTATTTCCCTACAAAAGGGTGAGCATGCCGATAGGCTTTCTTGGAGCTCCGTGTTTCTGGCCCACGGATTTTGGATGGTCCGAAGATGTTGCTCTAAACGTTCTTCTACCATCTTCTCAATTTCTCGTTCTGAAATGCGAACAGCTCTTTGACGATTAGGTATACCATCGACGACGTCATCCTCAATGGGGATTATGGTATTTTCCTTCGATCCTCGGCGGGTTGGAAGTGGCTTCGTCCGATCTGTTTTCCTTTGGATCCGCTCATCGGTTGACTTTGTATTGCTCTTTTGCGGGCTGTGCATCGATCGTTGTTCGCTCATAGGGCTATCCGCCTGCTGTGAAATTTGATCGACCTGCCTTGGAGTTCTTTGAACAGGATTTGCCCTCGTAGTTCTAGGGTTTCTAAGAATCTGCCCGGGGACCAATAGTTCCCCAGGGCACAGCGAATTAACCAACATAGCGATCTGTCGCAACTTCTCCTATGTTTCTGGAAGAGGAACTGGGATTGATGGAGCCACGTGAGCTTCCGGTATTAGGTTAGCGGCAGTCTCTTGTTGTCCTTGGGAGTTTTGAGCATGGATCCTTTGATGCTCCTGTTGATTGAGTGGTTGGTCGCTAGTTCTTTGGTTATTCTCATCGTTTGTGGTTGGAATGTTATTATTCGTACCGTCCTGTAAGTTGTCGGACGTGATATGTGGATGCGTCGTGTTACTTCTTGCCTCGTTACGAGCGTTCTTCCTTGGGCGAGCCATATGCCTATCGAATAATTAACTTTGCCCCTCGGTGGGCGCCAACTGATTTAATCGTTTTTCGTCGGGTTTGATTAAATCAATATTTGAGGTTCTCGAGGATTAGATTATATGTATTTAGGGCCTAGTTAATCTATTCTGGATGGATCGATTTCAAGAAAGAACAATATGTAAAGAACAAATAAGAACACGAGACGATGAATATTGAATATAGTATAGCAAAAGCTTTTCTATAATGTTATTATCAGATTGCCTAAGTATGTAGGCGTAAGTACTCAATTGTAGTTGTTCTAATACAATCTTTAACTAGGTATTTATAGGTTACCAACCTTAGCTATTCAAGGAAACATAATCCTTCTAGGACTCGGCATATTTATCCTTCTTGAGTCCGGATTGTAGTTTAGTTCGTCAATGAGAATAGTCTTCTGATCGGATCGATGGATGATCCCGATTGAGCTTATATGGTTGAACCGACCTGAGGTCTTCGAGTGGATCCGAGTATTATATGGGGTGTAAAACAGCCCCCATCACACTAAATGTCAATAATGACAACTTTTTCAAATTTCTTGTCACTAGTATGTTTATATACATCATTTTAATGACAATATTTTGATTCTTGTCACTTTGTCATTAACTATTTTGTCACTAAAATTCAAATTTTTTGTAGTGACATACTATTTATAAAAAGTGGTCAAATTTCTTTTAGGGGAAAAGTAAAATAATTAAGTTAAAGAAAAAAAATGTGCAACTTTACTGCAGGTTCAGAAACAAAAATTGCGATTTAATCTGAGTTCTTTTGATTAGTTTTGCGGAATGGGTCATCCCTGATGTAGAAATTCACCTATCTTCTTATATATACTTTATTAATATTGGAACAATTATCATGTAAATGTTTCTATTTTATTACTGGTGTATCTTAATTTATAATTTATTTAGTAATTGAAAAAAGTACATATCATGTAATAATGGATGTGATTTATTAATGTATTCACATGCAATTTGGAAAAATTAAGTGGTCGATCATGTCTTTCTATATAATTAATTAAAAAAGCGGATTGTGATTACAAATTGTACATATAGTCTACAGAGGATAGGATATGTTAAACAAAATGTTAAAAATTCCCTGAACCACATCTATGAGGACATTGCCCGTTTCCGTTTTCCTGCCAAGTTTCGGCGGCATGGGTGCAGTCGTTGCTATGTAACAAGCTAAATTCCAAGTTTGAGCTTTTTTCGCTTTAGATTTTAAATCCTCAATTCTTTTAGTAGTAGTAGTAGTAGTGTTGGAAGGGGCTTTTAGTATAGTCAAGCACTGATTCAAGAGGTTAATGGCATTGGTAAAACTGTTAATACATCTTTCGTTGTCGGCGTTTCTTTCATATGATTTAACAATATTTAGAGCAGATGCAACTACGGCACGAGTTTTACGAATTGTAATCATAGCGAGACCTTTATAATCCGCACCTTAGGAATGTCGGTCTGATCTTAAATCTTTACTGCAGAACTCTATATCCAGTGATTTACCACAAACAATGTCTATCAAATCAGGTTCACATTTACCACCCATTCATAATAAGAATGTCAGTAGCATAATAGAGGCGACAATATTAGAGCGGAAAACCATTGTACCAAATACGTTTCTTTTTGGCGTTTTAGAACTGAAGTACTGGATATATAATTAATTGTAGGGCTCTACTATTGTGATTATTAATGCTAAATTTAATTGATCCAGATTTGTCGTTACATGTAAATGTTGGATAAGGATGAAGATGAAGGCACTAAAGGAAGTTTGATAAGGGAGGTTTTGATGCATTCCAAAACTTCATATTTGGCTAAGTATGTAGCACCTTAGCTGATAAACTTATCAAGGAATTTTGACTAAGTAAAGAAGACATCAGAAGAGTCAAAGTTTCAAGGTCCAAGACTTCTGATCTGCTGAAGAAAAGTTATCAGACTGGTGAAGATCAGCCGACTCAAATCAGATTTGTTCAAGTTTGAGATCAGCCATTGTTCGCCATCAGACGCGTACTTTTATCAGCCAAGTGAAGAAGATCATGAAGTGTTCCCAACGGTAATAAATGCCCCTTGGAGTAATAAATGCTGAAGTACAAGGTTATTAAAGACAAATGATTGAAGAAATGCTTTACATCAGCTGGGTGCATTTAATGCTGCCTGCAGAATAGTACTGTTCACAGTACGGACAGACTGCAAAAGAGCCGTTCGCGGATTTTAAGGACCAGTACTCGAGGAATTTGAATCTTGTCTCTCTTCAACGGACACTTTTCAATCCTCAAGTATAAATAGCTGGAAGAGACGAAGAAGAAATAAGCAACACAATCTCTGAGAAATTTTCGAAGCAGAATTCTCTAAGTCTCAAGAACAGCTCACTCATCAGCTGAGTCATTTGTTGACAAAAGCAGAGTTGAAGAATCAAGCCAAATACATCTTCTGAGTGAATTTGTAAACATTGAGTGTTGTGAGAAGTAGATATCCATCTTAGTGAGTGATATTTCTTCAGAGAAGTAGGATCTCTTTGTGATTTCTTACTGCGAACTTACGGCCTGTTCATTTGTTGTAAGGCGTAAGCAGAGTATACTGATTACTGTGTGTTTTTAGTATAACCCAAGATCTTTGTGACTTGGAAGAGTGGACTAAAGGATATTCAAATCCATATAACCACTATAAAAATTGCTTGTGTTTTTATTTGCATTTTACCTGCATATTTTTCAGTTGCATAAAACACATTAAGTTAACTGTTTGAAAAAGGATCTAGAAAGAGATTTTACAAATCTGGGGAAACATTTTTCAAACTGCTAAGTTTACTTGTGAAAACACTTTGAAAATCCGCTGCAAGTACTCTAAGTATTAAAACTGATTTTAACAAAATCAGCTAAGTAACTATCAGACGAGTGGTCAACAAGGCTGTTCAAAGATTTGTTCGCAAACAGAATTGTAACTAACTAATCTGATCAGCTTAGTCTGTTCAGTTAGAGTAAAAGTTTTAAAGTTAGAATTGAAGAAATTTTTTAAAGAGGTTTATTCACCCCCCCCCCCCCTCTAAACCTCTTCTGACCACTTGGGACCAACAAGTGCTATCAGAGCAGGTGGTTCATTAGAATCAGCTGCCTGATCAACGAGCTTGATCCAAGTGTTTTTCAAAGGTTTTCAAAACTTTTCAAAAGAGCATCTTTTTAAAAGACCAAAACTTTTTGAAAAATGGATTGTATCAGCCATGTTCCCCACATTGCTGGTATGTCTTTTGAAGACTGGAAGATTAGAATGGAAATCTTTCTAGCAGCTTATAATGACAACATGTACACATGTATCATTAAAGGTCCATTCAAATTCACCAAGACCATTATAGTTGATGAAGTTGAACTGGTGGTGGAAAAAGACTTAACAGAGATGACAGCCGAAGAGATAAATCTGTTTAATCTGGATAAAGTTGGGAGATTCATCATGACTAAAGCCCTGGACAATGATCGGTTTGACAAGGTCAAACATTGCAAGACTGCAAAGGAGATGTGGGACAAAGTCAGAGACATGAGCGAAGGAAATGATGCAATAAAGGAGCATCAGCTCACTGTTGCTTTGGAGAAACTTGACAACTTCAAGATGAAGTCTGGGGAAACCATTGATCAGATGGATACCAGATTCACCAGAACTCTGAATGAAGTTTTAAAGTTGGGAAAGACCTTCACTGACAAAGAGATCACTGTCAGAGTACTAAAGGCCCTACCTCCAAAATTCAACATGAAAGTGACAGCAATGGAAGAATCAAGGGATTTGGGAAAAATCTCTCTTACTGAGCTGTTTTCTGTACTCAAGGCATTCGAGTATAAACTGCCTAGAATGGGAATTGAAGAAACCTCAACTTCAGGACCCACAGCTGCACTGGTTGCTGCTGAAAACACCAGAAGACCAGCACAGAAAAGCAAAGAAGTGGACTCATCTGATGAAGCTGCTCTACTCAACAAAAAGGAGTACACTGCTGGAGATGTTGCACTGCTGATAAATAATTTCAAGAAGTTCTACAAAAGAAAAATGAAGAACAAATACAACAATGCTTCTACTTCTAAACCTAACTTTTCTTCTTAAGAAAAAGATGATTATAAAGCAAAACTAATGTGTTACAACTGTAGGAAATTGGGACACTTCATCAAAGACTGCCCATATCCAAAAGCAGAGAAATATACTGAAGAAGAGAAGAAAATGAGAAAAGAGAGAAAGCATCAGAGAGGAAAGGCAATGATGGCTGAAGCAGAAAAGCTGGCTGCTGTCTACTCATCTGATTCAGATTCAGACACGTCTGATGAAGAATCATCTGATGAAGAGAAACCTGCTCTCCTCTGCCTGATGGCTAAGGAATCTGATGACTCAGAGGATGAGGTTAGGATTAGGAGTAGGAGTAAAGTAGAGAAGATTTGGTACTTGGACAGTGGATGTTCAAGACACATGTGTGGAAACATACATGAGCTGACTGATGCAGTTGCTGTGGATGGCCCAAGTGTTACATTTGGAGACAGCAAAGAAGGCAAGATTGTAGCTAAAGGAAGAGTTATCAAAGGAAACATTGAGATATCTGACGTCTCATATGTTAAAGGCATAAGTACAACCTGCTGAGCATAAGTCAATTTTGTGACAAAGGATATTCTGTCATCTTCTCAACAGATAAGTGCTATGTTGAACAAATTGGTACAAAGAAGGTAATTTTATCTGGAAGAAGACAAGGAAATATCTACATAGTCGACTGGAATTCTGCTAATAAGGATTCAAGTGTTTGTTTGGTGGCATCTGCACCAAGTGAAGTTAGCGGGCTATGGCACAAGAGAATGAATCATCTAAACTTCAAGACCATAAACAGATTAATCAAGAATGATCTGGTTGAAGGAATTCCAAAAGCAGTCATGAGCAAAGACAAGCTCTGTGACGCCTGTCAGAAGGGTAAACAAATCAAGTCATCGTTCAAAAGCAAGAAGCACCAATCTTCTGAAAGAATCTTGGAGCTGCTACATATGGACTTATTTGGACCCATTGATCCAGTCAGCAATGGTGGAAAGAAATACTGCCTAGCTGTTGTGGATGATTATTCAAGATATACTTGGGTGATTTTCATGAAGAAGAAAAGTGAAACCAAGGAACATCTTACCAATCTGATGGAACTGATCCAGAATGAGAAGAGTATCAAAATATTGAAGATCAGATCAGATAGAGGGACAGAGTTTACAAACTCTACTGTTGAAGAGTATTGTAATTTCAAGGGAATACATCATGAGTATTCAGCTGCTAGAACCCCTCAACAGAATGGTGTTGCTGAAAGGAGAAACAGAACACTAAAAGAAGCTGTCAGGACCATGATAGCTGAAGCTAAGCTGCCACAAAGATTTTGGGCAGAAGCAACAAATACAGCATGCTTTATCCAAAACAGATGTATGATCAACAAAAATCAGAACAAGACTCCATATGAAGTTTGGAACAACAGAAAACCAAACATTCATTACTTTAAGATTTTTGGTTGTAAATGTTTTGTATTGAATAATGGGAAAAATCACCTTACTGCATTTGCAGAAAAGGCTGATGAAGCTGTCTTTGTAGGATACTCTACTGTTAGTAAGGCCTATAGAGTTTTCAATAAAAGAACATTACTAATAGAAGAATTTATCCATGTAGTATTTGATGAGCCAGGTCAATCTTCTGAAAAGAATCAAAGTCTTAATCAAGATTTGTCTACTGATTTACAGAAGTTGAATGTTGAAAATAATGAAGAATATGTTCCCATCATACTACCTGATCTCAACCCAGCTGATAACTCAAGTGCTGTTCAAAATCAAAGTGCTGATTGTCTAACAGACGAGTTGCAAACAGCTGAAAGACCAGAGACTGTTCAACAGACAACAAATGTTCAACAGACTACTACTGGATCTCCAACAGTAGTGTTGCAAGATCAAGACAAAGGACAACATTATGATTTGCAACCTGATCTCAGATGGCTCAGAAATCACCCACCAGAGTTAGTGATTGGTGATCCATTAGATAGAGTTAAAACAAGAATGGCTGCTGCACAAGATGCTATGTTTGCTAGTTTCCTATCTCAAATTGAGCCTAAACAAATTGAAGAAGCTCTAAATGATTCCTTCTGGATAGAAGCTATGCAAGAAGAGTTGAATCAATTTGAAAGGAATGAAGTCTGGTACTTAGTTCCTAGACCAAGTCATCAAAGAGTAATTGGCACTAAATGGGTTTTCAGAAATAAGATGAATGAAGATGGTATTGTTACCAGAAACAAAGCAAGATTAGTGGCCAAAGGTTATTGTCAAGAAGAAGGAATAGACTTTGATGAGACATTTGCACCAGTAGCAAGACTTGAAGCAATCAGACTGTTTTTAGCCTATGCTGCTCACAAGAACTTCACTGTCTATCAGATGGATGTGAAGTCTGCTTTTCGTAATGGAGAACTGCAAGAAGAAGTATATGTTGAACAACCTCCTGGATTTGAAGTCTATCAAGAAGAGGACAAGGTATATCGTCTGAAGAAAGCCCTCTATGGACTGAAACAGGCTCCAAGAGCTTGGTATGATACCCTATCTGATTTTCTTTTAATTAAAGGATTTCATAAAGGTAAGGTAGACAAAACCTTGTTCACTATTGAGTGGGAGAATCATATATTAATTGTGCAAATATATGTGGACGATATTATTTTTGGTTCAACTAACCAACAGATGCGTGACAAGTTCTCCAAGCTGATGCAGAATAAGTTTGAAATGAGCATGATGGGTGAACTTAGTTATTTTCTTGGTCTGCAAGTTAGACAGTTGCCTGATGGAATATTCATCAGCCAAGAAAAATACACAAGAGATCTGTTTAAAAAGTTTGGTATGGAAACTAGCTCAACTGATACCATCCCTATGTCCACAAGTCTTCGTTTGGATAAAGATGAAGATGGCAAATCAGTGGATATAACCAAATATAGAGGCATTATTGGTTCATTGTTGTATCTGACAGCAAGTAGACCTGATATAATGTACTCAGTTGGAGTCTGTGCAAGATTTCAATCAAACCCCAAAGAATCTCATCTCTTAGCTGCCAAGAGAATATTGAAATATGTTAAAGGCACTCAAGAATTGGGATTATGGTATCCTAGAGAATCTGGATTTGAGCTTATTGGATATTCAGATTCAGACCTTGCTGGCTGCAAGATTGACAGAAAAAGCACAACAGGTGCCTGTCAGTTCTTAGGTAGTCGTCTGATCTCATGGATGAGTAAGAAACAAACCTCAGTTTCTATATCTACTGCTGAAGCTGAATATATAGCTGCTGGAGCTTGCTGTGCACAGATACTTTGGTTGAAGCATCAACTAGAAGACTACAACATCAAAATCAGTGGAATTCCAATCTACTGTGACAACACAAGTGCAATCTCTCTTACTCAGAACACTACAAGTCATTCAAGGACTAAACATATAGAGATCAAGCATCACTTCATTAGAGATCATGTGGAAAAAGGCAATGTTATGATAGAGTATGTTCATACTGAAAATCTGATTGCTAATATCTTCACTAAACCTTTAAGTGAAGTAAGGTTTTCAACTCTAAGAGCTGAGCTAGGATTACTTAATTTGGATGCATAAGCTGAGGGGGAACTTATCAGAAGACTTAAGTTCAACAGCTTAATCATCACTGTTATCTTCAAGGATTAACTTTCAACAGACTAGTTAACTTATGAAATCTTAAAATCAGGGGGAACGTGTAAGACTAGCGGTACTTCTGAATTAAAAGATGAAATTTGTTAATGTCAGTTAGTTGAAGTTATGTTTTCAACAGAAGACTCAACTATCGAAGAATAAAGTTATACTATCTGGCTGGATTGACAAACAGCTGAGGAAGGTTATCAGCTATTGGCATTCTCTGATAACAACTATGTCATCAGGACAGTAGTCAATCAGATAAGTGTTTATTTTACTCATCTGATTACTGATATAAAAGCGGAACTATTTAAAACGTTTTATTCAAAAATACGCTTTTATAAGTAACCGAAAGGGCGGTACATATTCCCGCTCCTCATTAAATATCTTTTGAATTTGAAAGGTCGTAACTGACGCCGCACGATCAGCACTGACAAGAAACGGATCTAACGGTTGGCTGGTATCACGGAATTCAAGATACCCCAACTCTATAAATCCCAATCTGATCAGTCGTGTAGTTCTTTACGAACCCTAAACCTTCAAAAGTACTTGTGAGAATTTTTGAGCAATTTTTCTGCAAAACTCTCTTCGTTTTTCTTCCTAATCTCTACAGATCTACAATGGCTGCTGAAGGTATGTACCTTGTGTATGATTCCTACTACCAATCTGGTACGGATCTGATGAAGGAACTGCTCGAAAAGTTCAAAGCTGCCTCGCTGGTAAATTTCATGGAATACCACGAAGGAGTCATCTGGACTGACCAAGTGATGGAGTACTACAACACAGCGAAAGCTGACTACAACACACTGGAGATTAAGGCTACAGTGGGAGACAAATCTATCTCTATTACCCCAGCTGTTCTTCACGAGACGTTTGGGCTTCCTAACAGTGGAAGACATGACGTCACCGTACTGACGGAGGGTAAGCACCAACAGTTATGGGCGATCTGCGCCAAAGAGGGAGAAGTACTCTCTGGAAATATAAGGAAGAAGCAACTGAAGGATGAGTATCAGCGGATGGCTGATATGGTGTCCAAGCTGATTGAAAATTGCACCTTCTCACTGGATGCTGTAACCATGAAGAGGTTCAGCATCATGGCTGCCATCTACTATGGAATGGAAATCAACTGGTCCATCATAGTATTGTACATCTTGGCTGATTTTCTTGATGAAAAGAAAGGAAAAGGTCCTCACACAAATCACAGGATCACTCTCAGCTATCTACTGTTCAAACTGGGGTGTCCTATGAAGAATGGCAAGGAAATTCACAAGTCCAAAGCCATGAACAAATATCTGCCAGTTCTGAAGAGGAAGGCTGATGAGCCAGAGGAAGCTGATGATGAGGGACAGAAGGAGGTCCCTGCCAAAAGACAACGAAGATTAGTCAAAACAGCTAACTTGGCTGTTGAGACTAAAAAGAAGAAGGCTGCTGATGAGCCTAAAAAGAAAGAAGTTAAGCAGATGGAGAAAGTGACTTCTGCTACTGAAGCCACTAAAATTATAGAAAATATAATTGCTGATGTAAGGACTGGATCCCCTGCATCACCATCAAGAGCTCCATCAGCTGAAAAACCTGCTGAAAATGTCTCTCACAGGACAAGGAGCCAAATAAGGGATACTGCTGCTTCAAGACCTATTCAGGGTCTGTCAAAGAAGTCAGCAAGGAAGCAGATGACCTTTGTAGAGAAGGACACTAAATTGGTAGATTTGGTGAGATCAATTCCTGAGTCTGCTGAAAGACCCCTTGACACTGTTGGAACAACTGTTGCTGACAAAGCTGATGCGCAACAGATAACTCAAAGTGCACCAACAGTTGAGGTTGCTCAACCTCAAGAAGATCCAGATGTCCAAATCATCCATCCTATAGCTGCTGCTCCCATCTCATCTGCTGGTCCAGCCCCTGCTCCAGTTGATAAAGGAAAAAGAAAAATAGTGCTGAGGAAAAAGAAGATTTCCAAAGCTGACAAGAAAGCAAGGGAGGAAGCTGAACAGAGGAAGCAAGATGAAGCTGAGGAGAAGAAGGCACTTGAGCTAAGCAAGGCTCAAGCTGCTAAGGATGAGGCCAGGAGAAAAATGTCTGAAGCAGAGAGAAAAGCTGCTGAGGATGCTGAACTGGCCATGGTCATTGAAAAGAGCGAAATTGATGCCTATGGACCTGTCCATGGAGGTGGCATCAAGATTAAAGAGGCTGAAGGAGAAGAAGAACCCCCAAAACCAAAGATGCCTGCTGCTGCAGTAAAACCAAAGGAAAAGTTTGAGGTTAAGAAAGCATTCAAGATCATACATAACAACAAAGAGCTTTTCCAGAAGTTTGAAAAGTCCTTAGCCTACTATAATCAGAAGTTAATGCTGAAGACCATGTTCACTCAAGAGAAGCCTAGATATATCAGATGGAGAGACAATAGGCTGAACAGGTCCATCATTGAACTTCAGAATCTGAAGGAATTAGTTGCTGAAGAAGAATGGGTACTACAGTGGCTAAAGACAGATTCTATCCAAAAAGCATTGGATCCTCATCATGTTAGGGATGCTATGCATCACTATGCCAGGGAATTTGCCCTTGAGGAAGCCAAACTGATTCAAAGTACCTTGCCTGAGAAAAGAAAGAAGACTGATGATGTTGAAGAAAGGGCTGTAAAGATTGCTGTTATCACTGCACTGAATAAGTGGGCAGAAAAGGCCAGATATCAGCAAGGGCATTCAAGTGAACTCCCTCAACTGCCAAGTATTCAACATGTAATTTTTGGAAGGGAAATGAAAGATTTCAGTGAAGTGCCAGAGGGTAACAATGCATTTGTCAACCCTTGGATCATTGTGAGGCAAATCCGTCAGACAACTTGCTTCAATGATGATGGCACAGTCACAAATCTGTTTTATGATGACGTTACTGATGAACACAAAGCTGCGGCCAAGCCTGCTGAAGAGTCTGCTATTCAGACTGCGGACAAGCCTGAAGACAAGTCTGCTGACCAGGCTGAAGACAAGTCTACTGATCAAACTACTGACAAGTCTGCTGAAAAGGTTGCTGACGAACCCTTAGCCATTGAGTGGAATGCTAAGGATTCTGAAGATCATCAGGACGCAAAGATGGAAGATATCCCTGTCCACCAGGAAATTGAAGAAAAGGATGAAGCTGCTGCTTCTGCTTCATCAAGTGATGAGCACTCATCACTGATGGAAGCTTTCCAGATGTTGATGGAAAATTCTATGAAGGAACTGGAAGAGAAGCATCAACAGCAGCTGATGAAGGTCAAGGAGGAGCTGAAGACTGAGCTTAAAATAGAATTGACAGAGTCAAATAAACTTCAGCTGGAAACTGTGCAACAGTCTACTGAAAAGATCATCAAGACTGAAATCACAAGTATTCCTATCCCTCAAGATCACTCCTTGCAATTAGTGAACAGCTTGAATGATATGAACATAAATGTGGAAGATGTGAAGAGTGATGTTAATCATCTTCATGCTGCACTCCAAAGAGATGAACACAAGATCGCTGATTTGACTGCAACCTTCATCAAAGTCAGTGAAGAGGAGAAGGAAATCAATTTAGGGATGTTGCATGAAGTATCAACTGTTGTACAGACAATCCAAAATGAAATTGCAACTACAAACCTGAACATTGACTACTTCAATGATAAGACTGACGATATCAGCACAACTATTCATCATCTTACAGCAAGCCACGATGTAGTGAATCAGAATTTGAAGACTTTATGTGCTGAAATGAAGATTCCAACAGTTGCACTCAACCCTACTGCTAAACCTGAAGAAGTCATCCAGTCTGATGATAACAAAAAGGGGGAAGAGAAAAGGGATGAATCAACCAAGGAAACCTCTACTACTGAAGCCAACAAGACTGATAAAGCTACTGAACTGACCAAGCCTGCTGAAAAAGATCTTGGAAAGGAACAAGGCAAAGACAAGTCTGAAGAAGAGACCAAGGAAAAAGCCAAAACTGATGAAGTAATGGCTGAATCCAAAGACTCTGCTGCTGATCAATCAGAGCCTTTGACTAAGTACAAAAATACAGAATCAGCCAGGAAGGCCATGGAAGCTTTGAAGGAACAAAAACTTAAAGAGAAAATGGAAGCTGCCAAAGCAAACATGGACCTAGATGATGAAGCTGATGAAGAAGAAGAAGAAGACGACGATGAGTCTTCTTATGAGTATGTAGAAGAGCTTGAAGGATCAGATGAAGAAGCTGATAGTTAAAATTGATAAAATCTTGTAATCAGTTTTCTTTTATCTATCTTTCAGACATCTCATCTGAAGAACTTGTACTTGTATTTGTAACAATCTTATCATATCAATAAAAAGTCAAGTTCATTCCAACATACTATTTTCTATCTCAGAAAATTTTTGAGGATTACATTCTTTAGCTTAGATATTCAACAGGTACTTAGCTGAAGTTTTGTCATCATCAAAAAGGGGGAAATTGTTGGATAAGGATGAAGATGAAGGCACTAAAGGAAGTTTGATAAGGGAGGTTTTGATGCATTCCAAAACTTCATATTTGGCTAAGTATGTAGCACCTTAGCTGATAAACTTATCA
This sequence comes from Penstemon barbatus, assembly GCA_003313485.2. NCBI lineage: Eukaryota > Viridiplantae > Streptophyta > Magnoliopsida > Lamiales > Plantaginaceae > Penstemon > Penstemon barbatus. The sequence continues at coordinate 33,595,740 of CM064881.1, forward strand.
AGGAATTTTGACTAAGTAAAGAAAACATCAGAAGAGTCAAAGTTTCAAGGTCCAAGACTTCTGATCTGCTGAAGAAAAGTTATCAGACTGGTGAAGATCAGCCGACTCAAATCAGATTTGTTCAAGTTTGAGATCAGCCATTGTTCGCCATTAGACGCGTACTTTTATCAGCCAAGTGAAGAAGATCATGAAGTGTTCCCAACGGTAATAAATGCCCCTTGGAGTAATAAATGCTGAAGTACAAGGTTATTAAAGACAAATGATTGAAGAAATGCTTTACATCAGCTGGGTGCATTTAATGCTGCCTGCAGAATAGTACTGTTCACAGTACGGACAGACTGCAAAAGAGCCGTTCGCGGATTTTAAGGACCAGTACTCGAGGAATTTGAATCTTGTCTCTCTTCAACGGACACTTTTCAATCCTCAAGTATAAATAGCTGGAAGAGACGAAGAAGAAATAAGCAACACAATCTCTGAGAAATATTCGAAGCAGAATTCTTTAAGTCTCAAGAACAGCTCACTCATCAGCTGAGTCATTTGTTGACAAAAGCAGAGTTGAAGAATCAAGCCAAATACATCTTCTGAGTGAATTTGTAAACATTGAGTGTTGTGAGAAGTAGATATCCATCTTAGTGAGTGATATTACTTCAGAGAAGTAGGATCTCTTTGTGATTTCTTACTGCGAACTTACGGCCTGTTCATTTGTTGTAAGGCGTAAGCAGAGTATACTGATTATTGTGTGTTTTTAGTATAACCCAAGATCTTTATGACTTGGAAGAGTGGACTAAAGGATATTCAAATCCATATAACCACTATAAAAATTGCTTGTGTTTTTATTTGCATTTTACCTGCATATTTTTCAGTTGCATAAAACACATTAAGTTAACTGTTTGAAAAAGGATCTAGAAAGAGATTTTACAAATCTGGGGAAACATTTTTCAAACTACTAAGTTTACTTGTGAAAATACTTTGAAAATCCGCTGTAAGTACTCTAAGTATTAAAACTGATTTTAACAAAATCAGCTAAGTAACTATCAGACGAGTGGTCAACAAGGCTGTTCAAAGATTTGTTCGCGAACAGAATTGTAACTAACTAATCTGATCAGCTTAGTCTGTTCAGTTAGAGTAAAAGTTTTAAAGTTAGAATTGAAGAAAATTTTTAAAGAGGTTTATTCACCCCCCCCCCCCCTCTAAACCTCTTCTGACCACTTGGGACCAACAGTAAACCAATAATATAATTGTTCATGCATATTGAAATTAATTAAACTGTTGAAAGAGTCATGATCCGTTTCCCTTATTTTTCTAATTATTTCTTAATAAAGGAGAGAATTGCACTTTTAATACCACAATTATACCTACTTTAGGGATTTGATATCATAATTATTTATGTCGACACATTTGATACTGTATCTCAAATCAACTTTACACATTTAATACTTCCGTCAAATTAATGACGGAATTGTCACGAGATTGTCAAGAAACCACTATTCTCAAGACTTCTTGGACAAACGAGAATCCAGGTAGTAGATTCCATTCTTTTAAGATGTCTTGAGAATGGTGGTTTCTTGACAAAAACACTTCAACACCCTTCCAGTGTTGAAATAATGCCTGGAGTTTGTAATTGAAGAGGAAGACGTTTTTGCTTTTGTGATTGTGAATGAAGAGAAAGACAATTAGAGCTATGCATATGTGACCGTCTTTTATGTAATGAAATTGGGGCAGCTGACATAGCAATTCCGCCCCCCCCCCCCCCCCCCCAAAAAAAAAAAAAAACAAAACGATGCCAATGGCTCTCTCCCCAAATTCTGATTTCACGAGAACTAACCGGCACGTGACAATCTCATGACAATTCCGTCATTAATTTGACGGAAGTATTAAATGTATAAAGTTGATTTGAGATATGATATCAAATGTGTCGACATAAATAGTTGTGGTATCAAATTCCTAAAGCAGGTATAATTGTGGTATCAAAAGTAAAATTCTCAATTCAGATTGTACGAGAACTAACGGGCACATGACAATCTCGTGACAATTCCGTCATTAATTTGACGGAAGTATTAAATGTGTAAAGTTAATTTGAGATACGAAATCAAATGTCTCGGCACGAAATCAAATGTGTCGGCATAAATAGTTATGGTATCAAATCCCTAAAGTAGATATAATTGTGGTATCAAAAGTGAAATTCTCTCCTTAATAAAGTGAATGCTGGCTGAATCATAATTAACATTTATCATCGATCGAGTTCTTTGATAAAATAACAGCACGAGTATACATTAATATATTTTGTTAATCTAGTTGAACAAAGGACTCAATCAATTTTAAATGCTCCAACCGCACAATTTCAAATAATATCATCCATGAAAAATCAAAGTTCATAGCTTTACAACTTTTTCTTCCATGAGTCAATCCGAAAAAAACCTAGCCTACCAAAACCCACCAAATTTTTTGTTTCACCCACATAAAAACAATAATAATAAAAAAATAAAAAACCAAACCTTAACCTCCCAAAAAAAAAAATTGGAGACTCACCACATTCATCATGCTCATAAAACCCTAAATTAATAGATAGTCCGAAATTTTACATATATTCACGGGCACGGAAAGCAAAATAAACACAAAACCTAATCCAAAATAAATTTAATTAAAAAAAAAAGGCACACACGCAAAAGCACACCATACATGTATCCAAAAATTGGTAAATAATTTCAGAGAAAAAATACCATATTCCGGACGCGGTCGTTTCACCACGGGAGGAGGAAGAGCTCCCGGCTGCTGCCTAACATCACCGTATCTCCAATAAGAGTCAGCCATATCAATTATCAATAAATTAACAAAAAGAATTAGAGATCAATAAAATGTTCGTGTAATTATTCTTTACAGCTAGTGTTTTTGGATTCTGTGTTGGATGAAAATGGAGATTGAAGGACAAGGAAGTTAAATGTTAAAGGAAGGTTTTGATAATTTCCAAAACATCAAATGTTCGTGTAATTTCCATCACGAAGGCTTTGGATCCTGATCATGTAAGGGATGTTTTCCATGGCTACACAAGGGGGATTGTGGCCAGGGAAGCAGAAAAGATCAAGAAGGCACTGCCAGCTATAAGAAGAAGAAGTGATGATCCCATCAACAGAGCTGTGCAGACTGCTGTCTACACTGCCTTAGAGAAGTGTTCTGAAAGGTCCAGATATTTTCAAGGATCCCCAAGTGACCTTCCCACTTTACCAAGTGTGCAACAGATTGCATTTGGTCCTAAGGTCAGTACTTTTCAGGAGAAGAAAGTAGTTAGGGCACCTGCCCAAGGATCTATGCCTTCAACTACAAGAGTCATCCATCAAACGACAGTAATAACAGAGGATAGAACACCTGAAACAGTCAAGGTGGTAGAACAAGCTAATGAGCCACATGAAGCTGTTTAAGATACTGCAGAACCTGTTCAGAATGAAGAAGAAGATGTTCTGGCAGATATTCCAATCCACCATGAAGAACCACCAGCCTCATATCCCATTCCAACAACTGACAAACACTCATCTCTGATGGAATCCTTTTAGATGCTATTAGATGGAAGAGAGAAATAGGCTGATGATGAGACAGATGTAGGAAGAGAACTTCCCACTGCCGCCTGATAACTCCCTGATGATGACTCAGAACTTGATCAGCCTGAACAAGAATGTTGAAGATGTGAAGTCTGATGTAAATCACCTTCACACAGCTCTTTAAAGGAGTTAGGGAGATATTGCTGATATGATTGGCTTATTCACCAAGGTTTCAAGTGCAAAAACTGAAAAGAACATCTTGCTGGTGTAGGAAATGAACTCCACTGCCAATAAAGTTTATAATGAAGTTTCTACACTACAACTGAACATGGATTGCCTAAATGACCAGGCTGGCACACTCAAATCTACCTTGAATCATCATACTGCTTAACTTGTCACCGTGGATCAGAATATCAGAAGACTATGCACTGTTGTCAACGTCTCAGCTGTTGAACTCAACCCCACTGATGATGAAAAAAAGGGGGAAGAGAAGTTAGCTACAACAACTGTTCAAGTACCTGAACAACAAAAGGACTCTGCTGTTGAACAAGAGAAACCTGCTAAAGAGTCAGAGCCTGTACTTGAAAAAGAAGCTGAAGTTGTTGAAGAAAAGAAAGATGGTGCTGTTGAAAAAGAGGAAGCTGATGCTGAAGTAAGTGCCAAGAAAGCTGATGGAGAAGAAGTTGCTGAAGAAGAAGCCAAGGAACCAGCAAAATCTGATAAGGAGTTTGCTGTATGCAAGGATACACCAGAAGAGCAACTTGATCCAGATGTGAAGTACAAGAATCTGGAACGCATCAAGAGAAGGATTGAAGAAACAGACCGCCAAATGAAGATGGGAGCTGCCAAGAAAAACCTTGCTCCTGATGATGTGAATGATGAAGAAGATGAAAGTATTGATGATGATGAAGATGAAGAGTTCATAGAAGTTGAAGAAGAAGTCACTGATGAATCAGATTACTAAACTTATCTGTCTTGTATCAGTTTACTTTATTTCTTGTAATCTCATCTGTTTAAAGACTTGTCACTTGTACTGAAATTTCAATCATTAATAAAAGTTCAAGTTTTTACTCCAACACATTATTTCTATCTCAGAAATTCTTGATGATTAAAACTTTAGTTTAGGTACATATACTTAGCTGAAGTTTTGTCATCAACAAAAAGGGGGAAATTGTTGGATGAAGATGAAGATTGAAGTACAAGAAAGTCAAAAGTTAAAGGGAGGTTTTGAATATTTCAAGAACATCATATCCAGCTAAGTAAGGAACGCTTAGTATGTTGGGATTCGGTACGATAAACAGCCCTAGGCACAACGGAATTTAATAATATTTAGGATCTCTTACGGAATCTTGCCAGGATATTACTCTAGTTGTATATATATATATATGAATATTAATTAAACGACAGTATAAACAGTTACATGTTATACCTGTCTCCTTGCAAATCCCAGTTGGCAAACGAAGTCAAGTTCCTCCCTCAAGTTGGTCGATCATATGCCCTGCAGCAGCGCCCCATGTGTTGCGCCTCTATGGGTTGATACACCACAATTACAAGAAATATAATATACCCTGATCGGCTAGAACACAGGATATATTAATATTTGGGTTAAGGAAACGAACTAGGATCAAAAGACAAAAATTCGAACTCCTCCAAAAGAGAGAGAGAGTTCGACCGATCTAGGAGTGGGAGAAGGGGAGAGTTTTTGCTTGACTTGGAATTTGTTAGTTGTATATCAGATATGACATCAAGACCTCTATTTATAGGTATCTCATTAACCTAATCCTCCTAGGACTAGGACTTCAAGTCTCATATATGGGCCATGGCCCTTTTAATTAGAAGACTAAGTCTTCCTAATTAATTTATGGCACACTCAATCAATTTAATTAGGCTATATTCAATTTCCAAATTAAATAGCCCAATTAATTAATTACTCTCCCAATTAATTAAATTATACTCCAAGTCTATTTAATTAATTCATTCTATAATTAATTAAATCCAACTTAATTAATTAACTCACAAATTAAATTACAATTTAATTTATAATCTCGATCCAATTCAAATCGGATCCAATTTGTTCCAATTGGGTCGACCCAGTCGATTTGTCGTACCGAGTCGACCGAATCCACCCAGTCGATTCGGTCGACCCAGATGTTACCTTTTCCTACGCTTTCGCTTCATGTGTATTGTGTATGCCCCCATAGGTTCACCACATAATTGGCCGTGGATTATAATTAAATATTAATTTAATTATTCAAGTATTAAATACTTTAAATCAGTCGAACACTCTGTCCACTTACTATTCCAAAATTAGCACCCCTGCTAATTTAGGAATTCTCCCACACTCCACGGTCGATGTCTGGCCACAAGCCCATGGAGCCCAATCACTGGTGAATTAATTCAGTGAACATTTTAATCATTTACAATTACCATATACGCCATAATATCTTCATCGATCAATTTTCCAGTCGAGACTTAAAAGTATGGTCTTTCATCGTTCTCCCTTTTTATTTTGTCTTGACCTTATGCATTCTGGTCTCGAAATAATTCTCTTTGACTTAATCTTTATGAGCTACTTACATAAAGCCGTTAGATACCTTGGCCAAGTATTTTACCAAAATTAATTTCTCACAGAAATCCATAGGAGAATTTTCCAACCTATCAAGTCGGGTCAATGCATCCTTTGTTAATGATATGAACCTGCATACGAGTTCCTCTATACCCAACATGAATCCACAGAGACCTTATGGTAACCTCCAGTCAGTCGGAACTCACATCTAAGTATAGACGTTCTCGCACCAGATAAACACTATGACCTCAAGTAATTAGGGATCGTTCCTCGTATACTATCGTAAACTGGAATAACTTTAACCCCGATATGCGACTACCGCTTCCATGGTGAGTTATTTCCTAATTGGGGTATTCAGTGCACTTGCCATCCCAGCAAGCCACCCACTTATGTGTATCGACTATCCCAGTCATGCTCGTGGACCCCAGCGTTCTCCAGTTCATCGAAGTATACACAAAAGTGAGAGTCTAACCGAATCCAACGATGTCCTATCTCGATTGGATTCCACGACTCCTGAATATGTTCTAGATCACGGCCTTGGAGATCAGTCCACGAGTTGTCCCATAGCCCTGTGATCTAAGGATTTCTATCCTTATGCGTAGATAATTATTACATAAGATAAATATGACCATATAATAAGGTGCACCGTGCATTTATTAATCAAAATTGAATAGTCTTTTTATTTATTACAATAAATGCTAACCATACAGTTGGCTTGCCGGACACTATTTCTATCAATCTCCCACTTTTCCTAAGACAATCTTTTATGTTCTTGAGTCCCATCTTTAGCAGATGTTTCTCAAATGCCTTTTGAGGCAGAGGCTTCGTTAGCGGGTCCGCGGTATTATCTTCTGAGTCGACACGTTCCATCATAATGTCTCCTCTACCAATGATATCTCTTATCACAGGGTATCGTCTTTGTACGTGCTCGGATTTCTGATGAGATCTCGGCTCCTTTGCTTGCGCTATTGCCCCATTATTATCGCAGAAGATAGTAATGGGCTCAGCGATGCTAGGTATCACATACAATTCCTGGGATGAAGTTCTTCATCTAAACACATTCCTTTGCTGCATCACACGCGGCAATGTATTCTGCTTCGATGGTTGAATATGCGGTAGTGTCTTGCTTGGAGCTCTTCCAGCTTACCGCACCACCATTGAGGCAGAACACGTATCCAGATGTAGACTTGAAGTCGTCTACATCACATTGGAAGCTTGAATCTGTAAAGCCTTCCAATTTCAATTCTACTCCACCGTGTACCAAGAACAATTCATTAGTCCTTCTCAGTTACTTCAGAATTGCCTTTACGGCTATCCAGTGCTGCACACCTGGATCAGACTGGTAGCGACTTGTAACGCTTAAAGTGTACGCTACGTCTGGTCTCGTACATAACATACCATACATTATTCTTCCTATAGCGGATGCATATGGTATTTGAGACATATTGCTTCTCTCTTCAGGCGTCTTCGGGGCCATAGACTTAGAGAGTGCAATTCCATGTCTCATTGGAAGCAGTCCTCTCTTGGATTCTTCCATTTTAAATCTCTTCAAGATTTTATCTATGTACTGCGATTGGGGGAGGCCCAGCAATCCTTTTGATCTATATCAGTAGATCCTTATACCTAGTACAAAGGATGCTTCTCCCAAATCCTTCATTGAGAATTATGTGGATAACCATGCTTTAGTTTCGGACAACACTTTCAAATTGTTTCCAATAAGAAGAATGTCATCAACATAAAACACCAAAAGTTCAACTGTACTCCCACTGATCTTCTTGTACACGCAAGGTTCGAACACGTTTTTGATGAATCCAAAAGTTTGGATTGTTTCATCGAAACGGATGTTCCAACTTCGGGAAGCTTGCTTTAGTCCATAAATGGACCTCTGGAGTTTGCACACCTTTTGTTCATCTCCTTTGGATGCATATCCTTTTGGTTGCTTTATGTAGATCTCCTTGTCAATGTCCCCATTGGGAAAGGCAGTCTTCACATCCATCTGCCATATCTCGTAGTTATACCTCGCAGCTATGGCCAGCAAGATTCGAATGGATTTAGGCAATGCGACGGTCGAGAAGGTCTCCTCAAAGTCGATGTCTGGCCTTTGAGTGTATCATTTTTCTACTAGTCGCGCCTTGTATGTTATACTTCTCCGTTCACTCCAAGCTTTTGCTTATAGATCCACTTGCAACCCACGGGAGTCACTCCCATTAGTGGATCTACCAAGGCCCAGACCTTGTTTGAGTGCATGGAGTCCAATTCGGATTCCATGGCTTCGCGCCATCTTCCCGAGTCTATGTCTAGCATAGCCTCTTCGTAAGTCCTTAGGTTGGTTAGAGACTGTCCAGTATCATGCAGCAGACCGTAGTACCTTTCGGATTCTCTACCTTGTTTTTCTGACCTACGAAATATCGGTGTACTCTCTGGTGCATTTTCATGCTCTTGTTCTCCCACTGCCTGTGGTGATGGGTCAGCTTGATCGACCTCTTTGGCCTTTTCAGCTTTAGTGACCTCATCTAGTTCTACATTGTGTTCCTTCTTGTCCATCAAGAAATCCTTCTCCAAGAAGTGTGTGTTCCTTGAGACAAACGTAGATTGTCTTGTAGGATCGTAGAACTCGTATCCTATTGAGTTTTTCGGATACCCATGAATTGCATAAGATGGACTTTACGTCCAGCTTATCTCCCACTAGCTTATTCACATAAGCGGAAGACCCCATATGCGCATGAATGCATATGGGGGTACAATACCAAAGCTCATCTCACATGATATGTTTTGGAACTGGCTTCAGAGATACTTAGCTCGGTATCTTCGATTTTCTCGATCAAGTTTTATTTGTTTGAATAAGGAATTTTATGTAAGATTTCTTAATGGACATTTACATGTCCAGAATGCTCAACAACTGACAATGTTTTGAGCGAGTCTTACATTTCGAGAATTTAATTCTCTCTTAATCAATGGCATATTTGTTAATGCATGTTTGATTTTGAATTGTTCCAAATCTCTTACATGCTTTCATTGATTAGGCTCTCTTCTTTATTCCAAAAATAATTTTGGAATTGTACATCACAACGTACTTTCACACATGAAAGTACAAGAGACGCCTTATCTCCCACTAATGCTTCAGTGTTTCTCCAGACTTTTAAATGGATTGAATCCATTGCAATTGTTTATCCCTCTTGGTTGCCTAGCAACCAACTACTAAATCTAATTTCCGTTAAGCAAGATTCGAAAGTCGGTTACTATGTATATCTTCCCAATCAAGCTCGACCTAGTCGAGCTCATTCTTTGAATCTTTAATTCAGAAATATATTTTAGTGTTCGTGTATCGCCTTTCGGTTTTTACAACAACTCAAGTGTGAGAAATCTTGATTATTTATATTTTATTGACTATGCATATTTTATTTAGTCGTTATATGAGTTTTCATACACATTTGCTTATGTACAACTTTTGCGTATAAATCTTATAGCGCAATCAGTTCCAACCATTATGGAACTATCACATTCCTTAAGACAAGGGATGGTATAAGCAAATTTTAATGATCTAAATTATTCATGGCTTTAGATGCACTGAATGCATCAATGAGTACTTCATCGGGCATCCAACGCCCTTATGCATTACTTTAACCATAAGGTTAAGTTCAATAAAATTTAATCATTCTTCAATTCCTTCTTTCCCTTGATCTTAATCCATGGAAGAACCATTTTTGATTGACTTTACAACTTATCATCCTTACAGAAAAACCTCTAAGGTTATTTTCCTTCAGAGAGGATTCATTCCACTTCTTTCATCTCATTAGTCTTTTGAGCTTTTCAACGAGATGTTACTTCCCATTTATGGTTGACTTCATGTTTGCCTTCAAGAAAATTTGGATTTGAGAACCATCCCCAACCCTTTGGTGAAACTTATCACCTTTCTTATTTGAAGAGTAACTTCAAAAAGGCAACTTGGTGAAACCTATCACCATTCTAGTCGAAGTGTAACTTCGAAAGGAAAACCAGTGAAATCTTTGTAAGGAGATTAGTCCTTGCTTGGACTTGAGAATAATTTCTCAAGTTTTGAAGTCATTCATAATTCATTTGGGTTCAGTCAATATATTTGATTCAAGTATGATGGTAAATATTCAAGGGTACATTACTTATGAAAAACTATCATAAACGTGACGATAAATACGCGGCAGATTAATATCAATGCATAATTTACAAACATGGTTTTTATTTATAAATTACTCCCACTATTTTTATCGAATACTTATGCCCCCACATAAGCTTCGGGAAATAAGAATTTCTTAATGGGCTCAAGGCCCAAATTCGATCGCTCAGTACCCACGACTCGTTAGCCATATCAATTCATCCACTCGGTGGGCGATCACGTCGCCGGTTAACTATCGTAGCTAACCCTTGAGTTCATTTAGCCTCGTTTTTCGTTATGGACCCACGACTCGTGAGACATCCATACTTACTTGCGTTAAATCATGTCCAATACTCGTAAAGAGAAATTGTTCAATCCTAGACGCCCCACGACTCGTGAGACAGCGCCTAGAACCTTGCTATTCCCTCCCTTGGCACTAAACTGTGCATCGAGGCAATAGACATACCATCTTCCTCTAACTCGACCCACGACTCATGAGACATCGAGATATATTCGTACAATATGCCTAAGACCTAGTAATATGATAGGCTCGGACCATAGACACCATTCATATGCGCCCGTCATACGATTTAATATTATAATTGAGTTTTTAAAATTCAATTAGAGGTTTTAAGTATTCTTGTGCGAGGTCTCATCGGATTATATTTTATCTTGTTCACGTGATCTATTCTTAGCATGCAAGACATACATCAAAGAATATAAGTAAACATACTTCACCTAGCAGGATATGATTGATCGATTGCCCATCCTATGCGATCCATCACGAGCCATGTGATGGATCAATTGGTCAGTCTTGGGTGGAAATTAAATGTCCTAACTATTACAATTCACAAACCCATACATGCATGGGTCTTCTTGTAATATCCTCCTTGATTGGGCCTCCATGTAATGAATTGGGCCTCCATGTGGATCTCCAAGTCTTCATGAGGTCTTCTCGGCTCCAAACCTAATCTAAGTCTAACTAATAGTCCTATTATATTACATTCGTTTGCACAAGCAAGGGCACCAATCTGGCCCATTTAATTACAACCCATAAAACGAATAAACCAAAACTACACAGGGCTTAAGGGCAATAATCGACCAATCCACACATTCGCTCAAGAACATGCATAAATTCACATAACGGCATAAATGTAAATTTACGGCTCCTTTAATTTTAATTCACAAAAATTATCCAAGTTAATTTAATTTTGAATTAACAATTAATCTCTAAGATTAATTAACTCTTACTTGAGTTATAAGTAATCTACAACCTTATCTTGATAAAGTTGGTTAATTAAGATAGTTACAAATCTTTCAAGATTACAATCTTATCCAAAACTCTAAGTTTCCCAATTTTATAAATCTCCAAGATTCTCAAGATAATCCTATTTTGAATAGATTAGTTAACTAAGGTAGTGTCTAAATCCACCAAAATTTCTAACTTATCCAAAACTCCAAGTTTCCTAATTTAATAAGATCTATAAGATCTTTAATCTTGGTAACTTACTAGAAGACATTAATTTTAATTAAATGTCTTATCACAAATGAAACTCTAAGTTTCCTTGTTTAATAAGATATCTAAGATCATTAATCTTGGTAATTAACTAGAAGACATTAATTTTAATTAAATGTCTTATATTAAATGAAACTCTAAGTTTCCTTGTTTAATTAGATCTCTAAGATCAATCAAAGATTCACCAAAATTCCATAACTACCAAATCTCCAAGATTTTGTTCAAGATTATCCAAAATTCTGCCACGAAAATTTTGAACCATCATATCATGGCCGTAGTACATTCGGCTTCAAGTCGACTAAAATCCAACATTTTGCAATTTACATATTCAAATTGCAATACATGATAGTTGCTTCAAAACTTACGTAACACATGCCAAATTAAAACAGCATGCATGTTATTACACACATGTCACGTGAATTGTGTCTACAAAAGAAAATCAAAAATTTGTGCCGAGCACTAAGGTGGACATTAATTCCCACCAAGAGAATAAAGTGTACATCTAATTACTTTGTTTTCCTTTTGTTTTGTTTTAATTTGTGTTTATTTCTTAATTAATTAAAATCAACAGTTTTAATTAATTTAATCCAAAATTAAAAAAAAAAACATGATTAAATTTTCGAATCAAAATTTTACCTTAACTCTAAGTTAACATATCTACGTCCTAAAACATATATAGTTAAAGAACCAGCCATATATAAATCAAACATATGATTTAAATCACTGAATTTGCAAATTCATATATATACAAAGCCTAGAGTTGGCTCTGATACCACTGTTGGGATTCGGTAAGATAAGCAGCCCTAAGCACAGCGGAATTTAATAATTTTTAGGACCTCTTACGGAATCTTGTCAGGATACTACTCTAGTTGTATATATATGAATACTAAATAAACGACAGTATAAACAGTTACATGTTATACCTATCTCCTTGCAAATCCCAGTTGGCAGATGAAGTCAAGTTCCTTCCTCGGATTGCTCGATCCTATGCCCTGCAGCAGCGCCCCACGTGTTGCGCCTCTATGGGTTGATACACCACAATTACACGAAATATAATATACCCTGATCGGCTAGAACACAGGATATTAATATCTGGGTTAAGGAAACGAACTAGGATCAAAAGACAAAAGTCGAACTCCTCCAAAAGAGGGAGAGAGAGTTCGGCCGATCTAGGAGTGGGGGAGGGGGAGAGTTTTTGCTTGACTTGGAATTTTGGCTCTTGGTAGTTGTATATCAGATATGACATCAAGTCCCCTATTTATAGGTATCTTATTAACCTAATCCTCCTAGGACTAGGACTCCAAGTCTCCTATATGGGCCATGGCCCTTTTAATTAGAAGACTAAGTCTTCCTAATTAATTTATGGCACACTCGGTCAATTTAATTAGGCTTTATTCAATTTCCAAATTAAATAGCCCAATTAATTAATTACTCTCCCAATTAATTAAATTAGACTCCAAGTCTATTTAATTAATTCCTTCTATAATTAATTAAATTCAACTTAATTAATTAACTCACAAATTAAATTACAATTTAATTTATAATCTCGATCCAATTCCAATCGGATCCAATTGTTCCAATTGGGTCGACCCAGTCGATTTTCCATACCCAGTCGACCCAATCGACCCAGTCGATTCAGTCGACCCAGGTGTTTCTTTTTCCTACGCTTTCGCTTCATGTGTATTGTGTATGCCCTCATAGGTTCAACACATAATTGGTCGTGGGTTATAATTAAATATTAATTATTCAAGTATTAAATACTTTAAATCAGTCGAACACTCTGTCGACTAACCATTCCAAATAGCACCCTTGCCAATTTAAGAATTCTCCCACACTCCACGGTCGATGTCTGGCCACAAGCCCATGGAGCCCAATCACTGGTGAATTAATTCAGTGAACCTTTTAATCATTTACAATTACCATATACGCCATAATCTCTCCATCGATCAATCTCCCAGTCGAGACTTAAGGGTATGGTCTTTCATCTGTCTCCCTTTTTATTTTGTCTTAACCTTATGCATTCTGGTCTCGAAATAATTCTCTTTGACTTAATCTTTATGAGCTACTTACATAAAGCCGTCAGATACCTTGGCCAAGGATTTTACCAGAATTAATTTCTCACAGAAATCCATAGGAGAATTTCCCAACCTATCAAGTCGGGTCAATGCATCATTTGTTGATGATATGAACCTGCATACGAGTTACTCTATAACCAACATGAATCCACAGAGACCTTCTGGTAACCTCCAGTCAGTCGGAACTCATATGTAAGTATAGACGTTCTCGCACAAGATAAACCCTATCACCTCAAGTAATTAGGGATCGTTCCTCGTATACTATCGTAAACTGGAATAACTTCAACCCCCATATGCGACTACCACTTCCATGGTGAGTTATTTCCTTATTGGGGTATTCAGTGCATTTGCCATCCCAGCAACCCACCCACTTATGTGTATCGACTATCCCAGTCGCGCTCGTGGATCCCGGCGTTCTCCAGTTCATCGGAGTATACACAATAGTGAGAGTCTAATCGAATCCAACGATGTCCTATCTCGATAAGATTCTACGACTCTTGAATATGTTCTAGCTCACGGCCTTGGAGATCAGTCCACGGGTTATCCCATAGCCCTGTGATCTAAGGACTTCTATCCTTATGCGTAGATAATTATTACATAAGATAAAGATGACCATATAATAAGGTGCATTTATTAAGCAAAATTGAATAGTCCCTTTATTTATTACAATAAATGCTCGCCATACAGTTGGCTTGCTGGACACTATTTCTATCATAGTAAAATCTCTTAGAAGAATTTTGACCAACTTAAAAGACAAATCAGACAAGTCAAAATTCCACCTGGTCCAAAAGACTACTGATCTGTTGCTGAAGGAAGAAATCGGTTCGGTGAAAATCAGCCGACTCAAATCAGATTAGTTCAAGTTGAGACCAGCTCAGTACATCATCAGACGAGAGATCTTAATCAGCCAAGTGAAGAAGATCAGAAAGTCTCCTCAACGGTAATAAATGCACTTGGAGTAATAAATGCTTAAGAAGGAGGGTATTTATGGCAAATGATTGAAGAAATCATCGTATCAGCTTGGTGCGTTAAATGCAGCTGACAGAAAGTACAGCAGACTGTACTATAGCAGTCGCAGAGAGCCGTTTGCAGAGTTTAAGGACCAGTACTCCAGGATTTGGATCCTGTCTTTCTTCAATGGACATTTTTCAAGACCGTGAGTATAAATAGTTCAAGAGTTTAAGAGAGAAGAAGCTACACAAAACAACTCATTTTTAGAGAAAGTTTCGAAGCAGAATTCTTCTAAGTCTCAAGAACTCACGAACAGCTCACTCATCAGCTTAGTCATTTGTTGACAAAAGCGGAAGTTGAAGATCAAAGAAACACATACAAATCTGAGTGATTTCTATTAGAAAGTGTTGTGAGGAATTTTATCCGTCTTAGCGAGTGATAAAATTCTGTAGATTAAGTCAGCTTTGTGATTTCCTAAGAGTGAACTTGTGGCATTTTCATTTATTGATTGGCGCAAGCAGTGTATACTGTTAACTATGTGTTTTCTAGCATAACCCAAGATCTAAGTGACTTGGAATAGTGGACTATAGGATTTAAATCCATATAACCACTATAAAAATTATTGTGTTCATTTTTGTATAAGTTTTCTTGCATACTTTAAATTTGCTTAAATTTATACTTCAACCAAACTGTTTAAAGATTTTTAAAGGAGTTTTCAGAGGTCTATTCACCCCCCCCCCCCTTCTAGACCTCATTTGACCAATTGGGACCAACATAGAGGGCTGAATTTGACCCTTTATAATAAAATCGATTAATTTAGGATTCAAGCTTGAGCCTTACAATGCTCAACTCGAATAAGGTCCGAATATATTATTTTCTTACATATTACTACTATAAATTATTGGTACTACTTTTATAAGTATAATACTTACTACAAATAACCCACCAAATATATGAATTATGGGATTGTTTACGGTTCCTCGAGGTCATTCTCAAGGAGTCGTTTTATGTAAGATCAAAACCATTAAAAATTTATATTCTTCAATCTTGACCATCTAATATTTGTACAAGAGTGTATAATAGTCAATTATTAAAAAAAATACAATAGGGAGGCAAATTTCTCATTATTTCGTTTTATATGGAGTTAAATAACCTATTTTTATTTCACGAAGAAGTAAATTGCCATTATACATATCACGTGTAGTTAACTTGCTGAAAACTAATGTTAATTATAAGACTAGTTGAATGCGACCAATTTGAGTTTCCAATGAACTCTAGGTATCAATATTATAATGTCAAATCATGAATTGATTTTAAGAATTAAGAAAATATTATTAAGTGTGGCTCATAGGAACCAAAGAAGGCCAGTGCAACTTAAAATTAATCATGATATGAGTAGAATAGAAAAGTCGTGTTTACAACAAAAAGACACTATTCAGTTTTTAGTTGCCATTATTTATGATCATATCCCTTTGTGAGTTCAGATTTGGTAACTTTCAGCCTATTTCGAACATCTTTCATATCAAGTCTATTCTCAGGTATATCTGCAGTGCATTCTAGAGCTAGTCCAGTAATAGACGTCAAACTCTTCCGATGTGTAAGACTGATGGTTCTTTCGTCTTCTTTTAATAACTCAGCATCAATTATCTGCATTATATAATTGGGAAATGATTTAAATACCCATCTTCTCATAGTTAATTCTCCAGAAAACATCTCATTTGTTGGGCTTTTCCTTGTAAACATTTCCATCAACAAAATCCCAAAGCTATAAGCATCCACCATTGTCGTGACTAATCCTGCTGATCTGTACTCTACAAAATCGGAAGTGTGATCAATATCAAAGATACATGAATGGTTGTTGAAAGGGACTAAGTTAATTGAGCAAAATTAAGACGCTTAGATTGTATTAACTATAACTATATTCAAAGAACATAAATTGTACTTGTGTATTGATATAACTAGAGCGAATAACTTACTTGGTGCCATGTACCCGATGGTACCCAGTGTCCTAGTTTGAGACGTCAACTGGTCTTCCATCAATAGCTTGGAAATGCCAAAGTCACTTACATGTGCAATCATATCTTCGTCTAAGAGGATGTCATTGCGTTTTATGTCACAATGGACATTAGGATATAAACAATCTTGATGTAGGTACTTTAGTGCAGATGCTACATCTATCATTATCCCCAATCTTTGACTAATATTTGAACGGGAATTGAGAGAGTGGAGCCACTTTTCAAGATTCCCATTAGGCATATATTCCAACACCAAAGCCCTAAAGTCTAAGTTAGAGCAACTAGTGATAACCTTCACCAGATTTTTGTGACAAATATTGCACATTATCTTGCACTCTGTGTCAAAACTCTTAAATGCACTATTCACGTCTAAATTGAAAATCTTAACTGCAGCAATAAACTTATCAGAAAACACCCCCTTGTAAACCAAGGCAAGGCCACCTCTCCCTATCAACTTTTTCTCATCAAAGTTGCTTGTGGCATGAACGATTTCTGAATATGAGATCCTTTCATGTGCTAAGTGAAGAGGCGTATTTAACAATGGTGAAAATGATGATGCTGCCCTTCGATGCCTCGTAAATGTGATTACAACAATGATTGCAACAATTATTATGGCTATTGATGGAAGTGTATATCTTAAAACTATGTTGTTTACTAATGTCTTTTGCTCATTCTTTTTACAAACCTCAACTCTGAATCGAGAAGCTCCACACAAGCCCTTGTTGTCTATGAAGAAATCTGCTGTTAATTTTCTGAATGGTCCTCCATCTGGAATTTCCCAACTAAGCTTATTGAACGAAACATTGAAGTACCTAAGATTTGCAAGGCTCTCAAATGATGTGGGAATTGAACCAGAGATATTGTTGTGAGATATGTCTAAATGTTCCAATGCCTTCCAGGAATCAAAAGATCGAGTTATTTGGCCATCTAACTTGTTATTTGATAAATCAAGATAAACTAGAAACTGAAGTTGCTCGATAGAACTTGGAATACCGCCAGAAAATTGGTTCTTAGATAAACTTATCTCCATTGCACTCTTCATATTACCAATTTCTGGAGGTATGGGACCGTCAAATAAGTTGTTATTCAAATCTATCTTCTGAATGAGTTTATTGGATCAGAAGTTTGTTGGAATGGAATTGAAAGCATTGTCCTCCAAATATATTTCTCGCAATGAAATAAGGTCTCCTAAACAGCTTGGTAGCTGCCCATGGCCCCATACAACTTATTTCTTGATAAATTTAGATAATACAATTTTTTCAGATCACAAAAGATATGGGGAATGGAGCCCTGTAGCTTATTGTTATAGATATCTAATCTCTGCAAGCTCCTTAACTTCCCCAAACTATCTGGAATTACTCCATTCAAGTAATTACCTCCAAATCCTAACCTCAACAAGTTGTAGCTGCTCATATTACACTTTGTCAACAGAATAAGAAAATCTTGTTCAGTTGTTGATAGATCATTTGCGAATTGATTTTCATCCAATCTTAGATATTGGAATTCTTGTAAGTTCCCAAGAGTAATTGGTATGTGTCCACTAAACAAGTTTTGTCCAATTTCAAGGCGATTGAGTTTTGAGAGATTTGAGATGGATTCAGGAATCCTCCCACTAAACCGATTGACCCCAAGTGGGAGGCATGAAAGATGTGGAAGCCCTTCTCCAATGGAGAATGGAAGATTACCATATAGTTCACTATCTATAAGATCAATCAATTCTAGTTTCGAGAGATTGAAAATGGATTGTGGTACGTCCCCATCTAACTTATTTCCCGCAAGGTTTAACTCTGTTATGTTGGATAGACGTCCCATCTCTGATGAAACTTCCCCATGAAAACTATTCGAAGACAGGTCAAATATCTCCAAATTTGACATATTGGTGACTGAGGTAGGAATAATACCTATAAATAATATCACAAGTCAAAATCTATCAATGAAAATAATTTAGTGTCAAGATTTATTTGGAATATCTTTCATGGACATCATACTCCCTTCGTCCCAAATTTTAATACTTGCTTTAGATTCAATACAATATTATTTACATATTTTTTTATTTGCCCTTAAGTGAGAGAGAATGTAAAACTTGAATAATGTGTAAATATTTACCGAGATAAATAGAGAATAAGGGTATTTTAGATATATAATTTTTTTTTCTCTAAAATTGAGGCTATTTATTAGTTACCTTAATATATGTGAAAACTTGTACAACGACAAATAATTTTGGACAAAGGGAATATTTCTTTTTATGACTTCTTGATCTTAGTTTACACAATTTTAAAACAACAAGAATAGATGTAATGTATGTATATAGCTAACTATATACACACATTACATCTGTTATATATATATAGAGGATAAAGCTTTTCCTCTGCAGGGGCCTTGTGCAGTAAACCCCCTACGGGCGGTCGTCCGTCGTCGTCAAGTAGTCCCCGAGAACGAGGTAACTAGAAAGATTGGTAGAATCACCTTCTTCTAGAAGGATCATTTAGAAAGCGATTAATTTTGTTTGTATTCTGACAAAAAAGTTTTATATATATATATATATATATAGAGAGAGAGAGAGAGAGAGAGAGAGAGAGAGAGAATTTTACTTTTGATACCACAGTTATACCTACTTTGGGGATTTGATACCACAACTATTTATGTCGATACATTTGATATAATAACTCAAATCAACTTTTCACATTTAATACTTTCGTCAAATTAATGACAGAATTATCGACGTGTCAGCTAAATCTGAATTTGGGGGGAGACTCAATCCAGGTGGCATCGTTTTTTGAGGAGAAAATTGCAATTTTGGTACAGAGATTTATGTGTCCAACACATATAGTACAAAGCTTTAACAAATTGTGATACATTTGGTACAACCGTTAAAAATTGTCGTTGCAGTTAAGTCTAATTGAAAGTTGATTCCATTACTTATGTTGACTAATAATTTTATCCCATAACATTTCATGTTACCAAAAAAGCCCCACATCTCCAAATTTAGTGACGATTTTAGTCCACATTGTTGCCAAATTTCCAAATTGACTCGAATAAGACCACGTCCCGACCAATTTAGAAAATTTTACTTATTTTATTTAAATAAATAATTTAATTTACAAACAATATTAATAAATTAAATAATACATTAACATAAATATCACCAAAATTAAAAAGACATACTTTTTAAATATAAACTTTATATAATAGAATTAACTTATTTAATATTTATTAAAATAATAAATTATATAAATAAAAAATATTTAATATTTATTAAAATATTAAATAATAAATAATCATAATTTTAAAAAATAAAATCCCCACCCCACCCACCCAACCCAACCTCCCTACCCCCTCTCCCCCTCTCCCCCCAACCCCCGATTCCCAAGCCACCGGCGAAGATCCCAGACCGGCAATGGCCTGGGTTCTGTATTCTCCGATCCCAGGCCACTGCCCGCCTGGAATCTTCTGTCCCAGGCCACCGCCGGCCTGGGATATTCGGTCCCAGGCCGGGGTGGCCTGGGACAGAAGAGGAATCGGGGGGTAGGGAGGGGAGGGAGTGGGTAGGTTGGGTAAGGTGGGTAGGGTGGGGATTTTTTTTAAATTATAATTATTTATTATTTAATATTTTAATAAATATTAAATAGTTTTAAATTATATAATTTATTATTTTAATAAATATTAAATAGATTAATTCTATTATATAAATTTTATATTTAAAAAAAAATATGTTTTCATAATTTTGGTGATATTTATGTTAATGTATTATTTAATTTATTAATATTGTTTATAAATGATATTAGTTATTTAAATAAAATAAATAAAATTTTCTAAATTGGTCAGCACGTGGTCTTATTCGAGTCAATTTGAAGATTTGGCAACAATGTGGACTAAAATCGTCACTAAATTTGGAGATGTGGGGCTTTTTTAGTAACCTCAAATGTTATGGGGTAAAATTATCAGTCAACATAAGTAATGGCATCAACT
Organism: Penstemon barbatus; assembly: GCA_003313485.2. Lineage (NCBI taxonomy): Eukaryota > Viridiplantae > Streptophyta > Magnoliopsida > Lamiales > Plantaginaceae > Penstemon > Penstemon barbatus. The sequence goes on from CM064881.1 coordinate 33,616,494, forward strand.
TTCAATTAGAATTAACTGCAACCGCAATTTTTAACGGTTGTACCAAATGTGTCACAATTTGTTAAGGCTTTGTACCATATGTGTTGGACACATAAACCTCTGTACCAAAATTGCAATTTTCTCCTCCAAAAACGATGCCACCTGGATTGAGTCTCCCCCCAAATTCAGATTTAACGGCCACGTCGACAATTTCGTCATTAATTTAACGGAAGTATTAAATGTGAAAAGTTTATTTGAATTATAGTATCAAATGTGTCGACATAAATAGTTATGGTATCAAATCCATAAAATAGATATAATTGTGGTATCAAAAGTGAAATTATCTCTATATAAATTACCTCAAGAAGTATAACTAGGAGTATTAAAATTCAGTTTCTAAACTCCTAATACAGGACATTGAAAGGCAAAAATGAATCACATCTTTCTTAATTCAGCCATTCGAGAGGTATCCACATGTAATAATTCATTGATCATGGATATTTGGGGGGATTTTTTCGCAAGTTAACTCCCTGTGATATGTATAATAGGCAATTTACCTCCCTGTGAAATAAAACTAGGCAATTTAACTCCCTGTGAAATGAACTAATGAGCAATTTACCTCCTCGTGATATAAATAGGCAATATACCTCCCTATGAAATGAAATAATGAGCAATCTAACTCCCTGTGATATGAATTAATAAGAAATTTAGAGGGAAGCAATGTGCTTCTTTACAAAAATACATGGAGTTATTTTGCCATTTTTCTTAACATAGGGAGTTAAATTGCCTATTCAGGATATCACATGGAGGTATTTTGCCCTTTTATTTATCACAAGGAGTTAAATTGCATATTTAGAAAAATACAGGGAGTTAATTTGCTATTCACTCATGTCTGGGATCATGAAATTTTACCTGTCAAATCATTTACTCCTAAAGAAACAAACTGGAGCCGTGACAAGTTTCCAATCTGCGTTGGAATGTTTCCAGTGAAATTGTTGTAACTCAAATAAATTCCATTTAGCTCCTCACATGTGGTTAAACTCGGCTGATTTAACCGTTTTTCGTTGGGTAAGATTAAATCAATGAGGTTATTTTCTGAGGTTAAATTACGTATAGATTATAGGGCTTTCTTACTTTATTCCGGATGGATCAATCTCAAGGAAGAACAATCATGTAAAGAACAATAAGTAAGCAAGACGATGTATATGTAAATAGTATAGCAAAAGCTTTTCTATTAAAATATGTTATCAGATAGCCAAAGTATATCGGCGTAAGCTCTGATTCTATGTTGTCTGTAATACAATGTTTAACTAGGTATTTATATGACATTAACCCTAGCTTTACAAGGAAACATAGTTCTAGTAGGACTCGGCCTACTTGTCCTTCTTGAGTCCGGATTGTAGCTTGCTCGTCGAGGAGGGTCGTGTTTTACTGGGTCGATAGATGCTTCCGAATGGGTTTGTCTTGGTCGAACCGATTCCATAACCCTCGATCGACCCGGAGATTATAAGGGATGTGAAATAGCCCCCATCAGTACTCCCTCACTTCTTCGAGCGTGTATGTAATAGAAGCTCGTGGAAGTAGAAGGATAATTTTGACTGTATTTTCTATGAATTGTGCCTCGTTAAAAACCTTACTTAAGAAAAAACCCTGTGGGAAAAAATCCTAAGTAAGGAAAAGAGTGCTACGCCTCATAGATAGTCGTTTTCTTGCTCAAATTGTGAACTGCTACGTGTCTCTTCAGGGAAGCGTTTCACCTTTTTCCGTTTGGCGGGAATGCGATCAGTCGTGAGAAGTTCGAAACGTCTTTTCACTTTTCCCTATAAATAGGTGACTGTCATATTAGTCATTTTTACTTTGCACTTCCTTTGATTTCGCAGTTATTTTCTTGACTGGTCGTTTGTTATTTCAAAACTGCTTTTATCGATTCATATCCTCCGAGAATTCCCAGAATGACTTCTATGAGAAAAACTTCCTCATCTTTAGGTGAGCGAGTCGCTCCTACTATCGAGGAGGTTCCTAATCCTTCGAGCGAGCAGGTTGGGGTGTCTTAATTTACGGTCCCTACTGTGGATACTTTTAAGGTGCAAATTCTATCTGATTCAGACGTTGCTGCCAGGGCTAAAAAAGGCAAAGGTACAACTCCTCAAATTTCTGAACCGATTGAGGATCTTGCTTGTGCTTATACTGCGGACACCTTCTCCGAGGTCGTGGACAATTATGCCAAATATATCCCGGCAGGTTCCGAGATGGTTCTCCCTTCTCCTTCTGATAGGGTTACCTCACCGCCGGAGGGATCTTGAGCCTTTTACACGGCGCATTTTAACAGTGGTCTGCGTCTTCTGTTGTCTGCACTCTTTCTTGATATTTTGAAAATTTTTAGCGTGTCCTTAACTCAATTAGTCCCCAATTCCGTGGCCTTCGTGGTTTGCTTTTCTGTTTTGATGATAGTGAAAGGATTCCAACCTTTCTTTCGTAATTTTACACAATTGTTTCGTTTTAACATTTCTAGTTCCTCCAATCGTGGATATTTCTTCGCTAGCCAGAAATCTAGTCGCGCAATCTTCGACTCCCCAGTTTCTAGCAACCCTTCCTGGAAATCTCATTTTTTCTTCGTTCGTCCACCATCTGATCTTCGTTTGGCGGATGGTTCGACTACGCCCTTTTCGTGGGATCATGATTCCAAATGGGTTAATGGAGGTCGCCTGCCGACCGGTGAGTTTGTTCCTGACGATCCTCAGTTTATTGGTGAAATCCAGGCTATGCGTGCAAACAAATATCAGAGCGCTCTTCTTATCGGAGAAGTTTTTCTTCGCAAAGCGGGATTGAGCACTCATGTTTTTCCAATCACTTCGTCATCTGAATTACTTGTTAAGCATTTATTTTAACATGATGTTGTGATGATCCCTTTTTTGCAGAGGGTCTGACTTTGATCGTGTTTTCCTTTTTAGTTCATATGGTCGAAAATTCCCGACATTCTTCAAAGGGAAAAATGGTGTTGTCAAAATCCACCAAAACCGTAGAGAATGTTCCTATCGAGAAGAGAGCGTCTCGAAAGAGGAAACTGGAGTTAAGTCATGACTCCGAGGAAAATAGAGAGGAATCTCCTGATTCTTCTCAAGAATCCCCTATTCGCCAAGGGACTGGATCTGGTTATCCTCCTCTCCAGCTTAGAACCTCTTTGGGTATACGTGGATGCCGCAGCTGGTCGATGCCTCATCCTAATGACCATCCGGTGGATAGAAAAAGAAGTTATTATGGTCGTTCTGGTAACGATCTTTCCCTACTTGGCGAGAATCATCCAAAACCCACTTTGGTCGAGATGATCGATGATCATTTAGAGGGAAAAAGAGCCGCTGGCTATCCTGAGAATGATTCTTTAGTTCACGATGAGAGTGAGAACGCAGTGGATAAGGCCACTCGCGTTCTTTTGTCAGGCGTTTTTACTCGCGACATGAATAAACTTCTTAGGAAGGATCCCTTGGAGAAATTTTAGCGAGCTTCTCTTTATGTTGAAAAGGTGATCTCTTTTTTATTGTGCTTATAAAGTAATTTTCTCTGTGGATTACTTTAGTATGCTAATTTTTTTTCTTTTCACTCCTTTGTTCTTTCAGACTAAGACTTATTTGGCATCATATGTGATCTTACGTGGTTTCGTTAGTTCGATCAAGGGTGGGATGTAATACAATAATAACAATAATAAAGTAAAGCAAAGACCAAAGTAATTGTATTCGAATTGAATGAGTACAAATACAAGTATTCAGAGGTCCTATTCGAGCATTATTGGATGCCGTACAAGCTAGAGGGTGAAATATGTATGAGAAAGCCTATAATAATGTTCCCCAAAAAACCCGAGCAGCAGTCTCAAGGTTAGTGCGCCTAGAAGTCCACCCGTGTAATACATGCATGGAGTATTTATAGCCAAAATGGAGGGCTTGGGCCTGGGCTCGGCCCAACAGTGTCATTCGGCCTATGGTTCTCTAATGTGCTCGGAATAATCATCTTCATGCATTGGTTCGGCTTTTGGTCCCTGGCGACAGGGTTCGGTGCTATTCGAACTGCATCGAGGCTAAAGAAACAGGGGATCCGAATTACCCCTCATCAATACTCCCCCACTTCTCGAGTGTGGAGCGAAGCAAGCGCTCGAAGAAGTACAAAATATGTTCCATGCTACAATGAGACTAGCCGTTCAGAATGTCTTTAGGATATGCCTCGTTAAAAACCTAACTCGGAAAAACCCACTGGGATAAAAACCGAGCTAGGGAAAAAAAGTGCATATATAAGAAAACATACATCGGCATGTTCTGAAGTTACCCTTGTTAGAGGATGCTGAAGTAATAATATCCTTTCTGGTTCCAAGATGCGTTGTTCGATCCCTAGATGGACGCTTTTCAGAATTTCCGGTTATAACAAGGAGGGTCTTCGAGATCCTTAGGGATAAAACAACGCAAGGACGAATTCCGCAGTTCTAAAAAAAGGAAGGATCAAAAAGGCTATTTTGAGAGGAAAAAACCCAAAGTTTTTACCCTTGGTAAGTTCAACCGTCGCGGTTACTCGGGGACCTCTTTGCAATTTTACCTTTTTAACCCCGTATATATATGTTGACCCGTTGAAAAATTACTTCCATGTTATAATTTCTCTTGAGCTCGAAGTGTTTTAATCGAAAAGGTAGTTACTTTAGTACATTCATCTCCGAATTCATAATGTCAAGTTCTAGAAGTTCAAGGGGCAAGAATAAGGTCGAAGAGAGTCAAGAATCTGATCCCTTGTTTAAGCTTGTAGATGACTTCGAAGATGGGGAATTTCATCAAGACGACGATCCGAGCGAGGATCTCGAAGAGAATGAGGTCGACAAACGTAGTATCGGCGAAGGTGCTTTTGTCAGGTTCTTTAAACATACGCAAGCCTCTCAAGCCGTAATCTCGGGTAAGTCAGAGCTTCCCGCTAGTGAAACTTCCTGTTGTTTTTCGAAAAAGGATCGCGCTCACCTCGAGGCGGATTTTGGGAAATTTCTTCCCAAAGGTTTTTCGATTGTCGTTCCTTCTTACACCGAACGTGCCACTGAGCCCCCCGCTGGATGTCAAGCCTTTTACGAGGGACAATTTTTCTGTGGCTTGCGTATCCCGTTCGTTCCTCTTATCAGAAATGTCCTGAATTTCTTTTCGCTTTCCCCGGCTCAGCTTCTCCCGCACTCCGTTGCATATATACTAGCGTTTTGCACTCTTATGGAGGCAAAAGGAGAAGAAGCTTCCTTTAGCAACTTTTGGCAGATATTCCGAATGGATCCCTGCAAGGGTTCGAACGTAGGCTTTGTGTCCGTCCGTCCGAGGTCTAAACGGCCTTTTCTTACAAAAATAACAACAGAGAAGACTTTAGGTTGGAAGAGGAGATTCTTTTTCGTGAAGGGCCCTGACGTTCCTATTTCAGAGGGTAGTTCGAAAACAAGACCTTATCGATGGGATGGCGCAAATACTTGGACATACGGTTCTCGCAGAATTAAAGAAAAACTTAGCCATCGTCTTTCTGATGAACTCCTGGGGCGATTGCAGTCTAACCCTTACCAAACTAGGTACTTGGTTCAAGAAGGCGTTTTGCGATTGGCTGGGTTGAGCCACTGTAATTACCTAGCTCCGGCGATTAGATACCCTAGCCAGTCCTCCGAAGGGCCCCTCATGCGAACGGATGTCCTGCCAACCTCCAATGCTTCGAACACTGTTCCTCTTTCTTTGGGTGTGTTTCTTATCTTTAACTTACTTTTGTGTTTTATTAAACAAATGTCCTTGTTTGAACTCGTGCCCGATTCGTATTATCCTCGCAGGTCGAATAGTTGAGAAATTTCGGGTATCCCCTGCCGGCTTGGTCGGAGATAAACAATTTTATTTCGACCCGTTACCTTATGCTTCCGAAAGAAGAACAGACGCAGGTAACTTAGGTGGGAATCCAGTTGTCATACCGTCTTTGATTCCTGACTTAAGAGGGGTTGGCACTATGAGTTCTTTGAATTCTGCCACGTCCGGACCTCTCCGATCGTTTTTCTCCCCTGATACTTCCGCTCTTTCGTCTGTCGGCTACAGTCAACATTCCTGGAATCGGATTCAGGGTATTCAGGAATACGAGAAACTTCTGGGCAAGAAAAGAAATGCTGAACACCCAGGGCCTTCGAGGAGGATAAAACCCTTTGGCGTGAGTTCTGCTTCTGTCCCTTGTCGAGAAGGTAAGTCGGAGCCTGAAGTGGCAGACTTTATGGACGAGCATTTTCGTAGTAGCAGAACTGCTGGATATCCTGAGGATGGTACCATTATGACCGATCTGGATATGAAAGGGGAGAATGAATTCGACAAAGCCACTAGAATCTTTATGGCTAGTCGGTTTAAACGGGATATCCTGCTTCATTCCATTAAAGGAGATTTTGAGGTTTTGAGTGATTTCTCCAGAACGTATCACGAGGTAAATACTCGTCTTTTGACTGTGTTCTTTCTTTAGAATTCCTAGCTTTACTGATACTCGAAAATGTCTTGTAGGTAGGAGATTTATTTGCTCTTCAATCCTATCGTTTGGCGTTACTAGAGCAGGAATCGCATGACGCTCATGATGCATATGCCCAGATTTTTGCTGATAACCAGGCCCTTCGATCTCAGCTGGCGGAGAGTCAGCGAAAATTGTCCCAAGTAAAGAAGGAGCTTGAGAAAGCGAATACGAAACATTCTTCCTCAGTAGAAGAGGACTTGCTTGCGTCCGTTAAAGGGAGAAGTGCCCTTGAGGAGGAGCTAAAGAAGATAAGGGTTGAACTCGAGCTAGCGAAGCAAGACTCCGAGCGTGCATATGCCCAAGGCCGGGAAGAAGCTGAGATCCCTGCCATACGAGAGTTCCTGGAATCCCCTGTCTTGGACCCCTTAGTTCAAAGGAAAATGGGGGAAATCCTTCAGACGATCTTTTATAAAGGGGTTCGACAATTGGTCGCGGCCAAGAAAATCCCAGATGATATGGATGAGTACTTTAAGCACATGAATCCTTTTAAGAACGCTGAAGGGAAGGATTACAAAGCTTCCTCTCTACCCAAGATGGATACTAATTGGCGAAATCATCGCTTTGCCCCCTTAGTCGAGGAGTATGGCATTCCGATGCCTAACCCTGATGCGCTCGAGGATCTCACCGATTATCCTCCCGTCTCGGAGGAAAAAGGCGAAGATGTCAACATAGGCGATGTATCGGATAAAGAAGGCGATCGAACTTTTTGATCAAACCGAGTAATAGCTCCGCCTGACTTTCTATCTAGCGAGTTATCGGAACTAATCGTGTATACGCATGTAACTCATTTTTGTAAACGGATTTGTTTCTTTTCTGATTTGATTGCTGTAATTTAAAATTCCGATCTTACTAATATCCAGTTACCATATTAATTTTCAAGGTTCGATAACTTTATGCTCGGATATTTGCCCTTTCCATACGGGATTTTTCTTTGAATGTTGCGTCGATTCATTATCGTAATCATAGGCCGTAGTGTCTATAAATATTAGGGTTTCTTTTCATTATTCATACGACATCTTGCTTATAGAGATCGGAGCTTTTTGCCATATCTTCTGCCTTCTTCGAATCCCTTTAAGAGTAATAGTCCGAACCGTAGGTTCCAAATCTGCTTATCATGGAAAATGTACTAGGGAAACCTATCAACCCCAAATTGCTATTCGGAGGCTCGAAGACTAAGAATCCAAGCAAAGAGCAGAAAATTGCCAAGGAAGCGAAAACTTCCAAGTCTTCTTCTAAGGCCTCTGTGTCTTCCCCGGAAGTTGCTAAAGGAGAAGATAACAAGAAAGAGAAAAGTACTTCTTCGAAACAAAACAAGGGCAGCTCTAGCAAGTCAATCTTGGACGAGGAGCTCGAGGCTACGCTCGGGGGTTCTTCCCCGAAAGTTGTCGATCCTTCAAACAAAGATCCCGTGAGAGAAAATACTTCTGTCCCTTCTTCGAACAAAAGGCCTTATTCTGACGGGGCCACTCCCATTGAGGCTTTACAAAATCTTGCCATTGGTGGTAAATCATCTCCCGACACTTTGACTGTTCCTCCTGCAGGGAATCTCAGCAAAAAATCCAAGTTAGATCTTGGTGGGGGGGCTTCTGCTGAAGCTTTGAGTTCTGAAAATCCTCCTGAATCCCGGGTTGATCCCAATCATCCAAAAGTTACTTCTTCCGCGCTTGAAGAGTCGAAAGATGCGTCCGACCCCTTGGATAGTCTGTTACAGGTTAACTTTACCTCTTCGGAGACTAACATGCCCAAAGGGAGAAATGTGTCTAAGGAGAGGAATATAGAGGAATTGTTCGAGTCCGGACAGCATTTCCTGTTTCAGGTACAAGTATAATTAATTCTACTTTTTTTTCTTTTTTTTTTTTTTTTTTTTTTTTTTTATGTATATGAACAGAGTGTACTTCTGGCAGGCCGGGCAAGATTTTATTGAGCTCAAAACTTTTGCTGAGCGGGAGACCAATCATCGTGCTGCTATTTCCCTCGAGCTGGAAGAGAAGAAAACTGAATTCGACCGTGTCTCCGCGGAGAAGCTTGCTCTAGAGAGGGAGAAATCTGTAAAAGAGAGTGGAGAGGAGATCCACAAACAGCTGAATGAGGAGCTCGAAAAACTGAAGGGTCTTCATGAGCAGGAGAGACAGGAATTCACGCGTCGAGAAAAGGAGTACGAACAGGAGAAGCAAGAATTCGTACGTCGAGAAAAGGAGGCTTTCGACCGTGGATATGAAGCTGGACGCGAGGCTCGTATTGCTGAGCTTCGGAAAATTTTAACCGATAATAAGCTCCTCTAAATGTTTCATTTGTTCGGATCTGCTGTATGACTATATATTTATTTTCTTTCGTGTAATCGTGAACAATTTTATCCCCTCTGGTTTGTAATAATTTATTTGCTCTTTGTATTGCTTGTTCTTCTATAACTCGATGAGTTCTCTCCTATCTATGTTTTGTTTGCCTTCTTCACTTGGCCTTGAACTCGTGATTCTCGATCCGTAATCTTGGTATATTAATTTCGTTTACTTTTCAAGGAATATCATTCTTTCTTCCCGCTGGAATTCTCGGGAAACGCAGTAGTCTTTCAATCTTGATCGTTCGTTTTGGTTTGTTTGGTAGCCATTGGATTTCTAAAGTAGAACTATGTTTTGAACCCGACCAGGGTATCTGCAAGCGTTCAGTATTTCGTCCTTGAAGACCGAGCAGCGTTATTACTGACTTTTATTTATCCTTGGGCTAATTATTGATAACGCTTTCTTTACAAGCTGTATTTTGACTTCTTTATGATTTTCCTTTGATAATTGGAATTGAGACCAAGATGAATTCGGATAGGAATGAACTCAAGTGGAATAATTTTGACATTTTCTTCACTTCTCTTCCGAAATGGTTTCTGCAATTTCGGGAATCGTAACGGTCAGCGCATTTACTGCTCATATCTCGGCCGTTAGCACCATCAAATCTGAGTCGTTAATTGCTTTTTCTTTTCACTATATATAGTTCCGCAGTTACCTTCAAATTTTACATTTCAGTAACAATTCTGATCGTCTCTATGATTGAGATTTTACTTTTTCTAGCCATCATGCTTCTTTTCCAATCTTCGATCGAACTGTTCGAAGTTCTCCTTCGAACTATTTTTAAATTTCTCTATCTCCTGATGGCAACTTAATTCGACTAGGGTGTCGACAGGCGAAAATAACTGCGACTAGGGTACCGGCAGGCGACCTGCTCTCTTTGATTCCAAGTCTTTGAGGCGGGCTCGACTTCCTGTACTCTGATCTCTATCCAGTCGGGATAGTGGGTCTACTGCTGGAGGAGTTTTCCTGCACTCGATCTCTACTTCTTCAAGATATTTCTTGAAGAAAACTGTCTTCGAGATTGCGTGGAATAATTTTTCTAGGGGTTGCTTCGCTATTTCTCGATCTGGACCGGTGTGGAGCAAGTACTGAGGAAGTGATGAATGAAGGGTAGAAGCGTTGTTTTAGCCCAGTCTTACTCCTTCGACCACGGAGAGAATCTAGTGTAGAATTAATTTGTAATAGGGTTACACTAAATGTAAAGTCTTTGCTTGACTTTTCTTATCCTTGTAATTTCGAACTCTTTTGTAACTGTTTGGAATGACATGAATAAGATATTTATTTCTTTTATCATCCTTCCTTATCGTCCTGTAGAATTGCTATCGTATACCGTCGTCGAGCATCAGTTCTTCTGCCTTAAAAATTTGAACAAGCGCTATTTTTTACCATATTTGATAGATATTTAGCTGATAGATGACATCCGACATTCCTTGATTTTGACTATAACCTGTATGGGGCTTATATTTCCCCGTCAAATACATAATAATTAAGAGATCGAATAGAAGAAACCAAAATGACCTTTGAGTAATGATCTTAATCTGAGGGGCCAAATTCCCTAGTCGGACAAATATTCGTGAAGTAATAATCGAAATAGGGTCTTTGATCGATCTTAAATTTTAGGCGTCAATATGATGGCTATTAGCCTTAGATGAATGAATAATTTACAGAGAGATAATAGAATAGAATGCTGGTTGATCTAGGTTGATCGAGGATAATAATTTCGATCTAAGGGGCGTAACAGTGGCTTTCAACCTCAGTCGTTCTCAGAGCATTTTTAGCCCTTGGGTCATAGCAGAGGCTTTCACCCATTAATAATTTCGATCTAAGGGGCATAGCAGAGGCTTTCACCCTTAGTCGTTTTTAGAGCATTTTTAGCCCTAGGGTCATAGCAGAGGCTTTCACCCATTAATAATTTCGATTTAAGGGGCATAGCAGAGGCTTTCACCCTTAGTCGTTTTCAGAGCATTTTTAGCCCTAGGGTCATAGCAGAGGCTTTCACCCATTAATAATTTCGATCTAAGGGGCATAGCAGAGGCTTTCACCCTTAGTCGTTTTTAGAGCATTTTTAGCCCTAGGGTCATAGCAGAGGCTTTCACCCATTAATAATTTCGATCTAAGGGGCATAGCAGAGGCTTTCACCCTTAGTCGTTTTCAGAGCATTTTTAGCCCTAGGGTCATAGCAGAGGCTGTCACCCATTAATAATTTCGATCTAAGGGGCATAGCAGAGGCTTTCACCCTTAGTCGTTTTTAGAGCATTTTTAGCCCTAGGGTCATAGCGGAGGCTTTCACCCATTAATAATTTCGATCTAAGGGGCATAGCAGAGGCTTTCACCCTTAGTCGTTTTCAGAGCATTTTTAGCCCTTGGATCATAGCAGAGGCTTTCACCCATTAATAATTTAGATCTAAGGGGCATAGCAGAGGCTTTCACCCTTAGTCGTTTTCCGATCATTTTTAGCCCTTGGGTCATAGCAGAGGCTTTCACCCATTAATAATTTCGATCTAAGGGGCATAGCAGAGGCTTTCACCCTTAGTCGTTTTCAGAGCATTTTTAGCCCTAGGGTCATAGAAGAGGCTTTCACCCATTAATAATTTCGATCTAAGGGGCATAGTAGAGGCTTTCACCCTTAGTCGTTTTCAGAGCATTTTTAGCCCTAGGGTCATAGCAGAGGCTTTCACCCATTAATAATTTCGATCTAAGGGGCATAGCAGAGGCTTTCACCCTTAGTCGTTTTCAGAGCATTTTTAGCCCTAGGGTCATAGCAGAGGCTTTCACCCATTAATAATTTCGATCTAAGGGGCATAGCAGAGGCTTTCACCCTTAGTCGTTTTTAGAGCATTTTTAGCCCTTGGGTCATAGCAGAGGCTTTCCCCCATTAATAATTTTGATCTAAGGGGCATAGCAGAGGCTTTCACCCTTAGTAATAGTAGACTGAGACTAATGCAGATAGAATAACAGATATCGTTAATATCAGCGAGAGATAAACGAATGTGAATATTGACGAAATTAGCTTCCATGGAATATATAACTCTGATCGAAATAAATACCGATGAGAAAATAGTCTTCCGTAATCATGTGAAAATATGAATTAAGGAGAAACAGCCAGTAGTGAATAACCCTAGACTTTGAATAATCCTTATGCCTTTGTCGAGAGAATTCTTTGATTTTTTCAAAATGGTTCCTATTTTACCGGGAATCGCAACGGTCGACAAATCTTGTCCGCTCACCTTGCGAATTACACGCCGTTGGATTCTTTCCTGTTTTTGGCTATAAAAAGGCTGGCATATTGTTGAAAATATCTCATTCGTTGCATCGAGAATTTTTCTATCTGATCATGGTGGTCAAGACAATTATTCGATTAATTCTACTGTTTGAGTTCGGACTTCGGACAATTTTTAAGCGGAACAGTCTTCGAGCGGAAGGAATTACAGCAACCACGCTTAGAATATCGACAGGCAAACGCGGTCTCCATCTTGAAAGCCAATATGCCAGATGCATTTAGGAAGACGTTCAGGCGGGAGAACGATTCAGAATTGTAACTACCCGATAATTTGGGCGTTCTCCCTTTCATCTTCAGAAGATTGTATATAAAGTTAGAAACCTGCGGGTCCTAGGATATTCCGTGCTCGGAGCCAGATTATCCCGAGTAAACGACAGGACGGGAGACCGAAAGTTTTATAGGATTGTAATAACCTACTGATGTAATGCAAAGACTTATGCTATGTTCGATATGTATTTTCCCACTTCTTGTAATCTTTTCGAGATAATATAAATACATTTCCTCTACGCTTTGTTGATAATATCAAATATAACTAGACAAAAGTTTATCTTTCATAATTCCATCTTGACCTTCCAATATTGATCAAGAAATAACCAAATTCCACTTGTCTGATCGGATAATAGATAAATATTTCAGCGGACCTGAAATTGATAAGGAAAACGATGCCATAAATCTTTGTCACTGTTGAATTTTCATAATTGCAAAACTTCCAGGTCGAGAATTCTGTTCGACTGAACCGATTATATTTCTTCTCAGCTGGCAGCGTAAAAGCATAATAATAAATACTTGAGTGTAAAAACATCTGAATAAACCGGATATGAATCCGACATGCCATCCTTCAATAATAATGTTATGAATACGTCGTAACTGCTCGATATTTAGAATGCTGTAATTCTTCTATACTCCCCATTGTATCGCGTGTCCTTCGTTACCAAACAGGGCCCTATTTCTCGGGAAATGTAACGGTCCTTCCATTTAATACGGATATCCAAACCGTTCGCAACACGCTATCGGGGCCGTTGATTTTAAATCCCTTACCATTATAAATAGGTCCCTTCGTGTATACAACATTTCTTGCTTTTTCCCTTATGCTCCCTCCCATCACAATGGGTCGAGTTTTAGATTTGATTCGTTGTTTCTCCCAGATAAAAGAGTTTGAGATTAGAGTTCGAACTTTATTTCTCGATCTCGTTTCCCTTTGCATAAGCTTTTCGCTTAGAATATCGACAGGCAAAAGAAATTGCGCCTAGAATACCGGCAGGCAACCTGTTTTCCCAGACATATCTTGTCTGGTGCGGGTTAGAATTCTGGTATTCTGGCGCAGTACCTGATCGGGCAGCTGGTTACTCCGAGAGGAGTTCTTTAAATCTGAGGCACCAGCTTCCTCGAGGGCTTTCTTACGAGATAGTTCCTTCGAGTTCCCTTGGAGCGCCTCTGCTGGGATAACCCTTTGCTGCTCCGGTTCGAATTAACCTGTAAATAATGATTGAGTACTTCAATCATTGTTTACAGATGAAGACCTAAGGTCGGTCTGCTTCCCTGGTGAGGAGCTCCAATCCGGCTTTTACCCAGCTCGAGGGCGGACGTGCGACACGTTGCTAGTGATTGGCAAGAAAGATTACTGCTGAGTTCTGCATCTGGGGCGCTCTTAGGGAATGAAGATCGAGCACGTAACAGGATAGAATTTCCTCATAGAATTTTGTAACAGGGTAGGAATCATTGTACTGCATTTCTCGAGCCCGAATTATATTCGAGGCTTTACTTTGTAACTTGTTTGAAGAATTTTAATGATAAAGTTTCACTTCTAATCGAATTTTGTTACTCGAATTCCGTTATTGGTCGAAATGATAGCCAATATACCATCCATTAGCTCGAGAACTTATCTAATCGGTTGCTGATATTTAATCAATCAATTTAACCCGACCAACTTTGAGAAAAATACAAATAGTCGGTAAATAGTATGTAGAGATTTCACCAAAGATCTTTGAAATAATTGATTTGAAAAATTTGTCATTGAAGTTAATAAATTCGAAGAACGGAAAAATAAATTCCGATCGCCAATATCAAACTGCGACTTCATAGATCTTCTAAGCCTTCGACGATACCTGCTGAACTTCTTATTAGTTCCTAAAAATGGATTCCCCGTGGAAAATAATTCCGTTGACGAAATAGATGAGCTGTGCGACCATAGGCTTGACCATTATCCTTAAGCTTAGAAAACTATCATATAGGCCTTCTTTCTTTATCCCTGAAATGATGAACCCCCCAAGGATCGAAGGATTCGCCTCGGATAGTGAATAACGGAGTTTCGGATTAGTAAAACCTCCAGCTGGCATACATATTCCTCCTCATAGTAGGCATATTTCGATCTAATACTCGAATAAGGCCCCACGGTGGGCGCCAATTGATCTTACGTGGTTTCGTTAGTTCGATCAAGGGTGGGATGTAATACAATAATAACAATAATAAAGTAAAGCAAAGACCAAAGTAATTGTATTCGAATTGAACGAGTACAAATACAAGTATTCAGAGGTCCTATTCGAGCATTATTGGATGCCGTACAAGCTAGAGGGTGAAATATGTATGAGAAAGCCTATAATAATGTTCCCCAGAAAACCCGAGCAGCAGTCTCAAGGTTAGTGCGCCTAGAAGTCCCCCCGTGTAATAAATGCATGGAGTATTTATAGCCAAAATGGAGGGCTTGGGCCTGGGCTCGGCCCAACAGTGTCCTTCGGCCTATGGCTCTCTAATGTGCTCGGAATAATCATCTTCATGCTTTGGTTCGGCTTTTGGTCCCTGGCGACAGGGTTCGGTGCTATTCGAACTGCATCGAGGCTAAAGAAACAGGGGATCCGAATTACCCCTCATCAATATGCTTATGAAACTGCTCTCTGGGAACAACAGTGTGAGTTTCTGGAAGAGAAGTATAAAACTTTGCTTAGCAGGACTTCCGCTTCAGAGGCTGGTTCCTCGATGCCTCCTTCTCTTTCAGTCGTGGAGACTCAGGCTACGATGGCCGTTGACCAAGAGATTATGGACAAGGTCCTGGAGACTTCTCGTGCTCAAGAACAAGCCAATCAATTGGCTAAAAAGTTAGATAAGTTCCAATTTCAGAGTACTGCTCGAATCAGTGAGTTGGAATCTCAAGTATCAAGTCTTCAGGCTTCTTTAGAGGAGTATGAGAGGGACATCCCCCTTAGTGGAATCAGGGATCGTTATGGCCGGAATCCTGACGAAAAAGTGATTCGTGAATTCCTCAGATCTCCTGTTCATACAGCGATGGTATACCAGATGGTCGGTCCGCTTTTAGAAAGTACATTCAAGAAAGCGATTCATCAGTTGGTCGCTTTTGACATGATAGATGATAGTCGAAAAGAATATTTTAAAATGGCGCACATTCGGCTGAACCGCTATGGTGAAGAATATTCTCCTTCCGAGCTTCCGGATGTCGTTTATCAAAATTTTCCTTTGGCTCATCTCGTACAAGAGTTCGGAAAACCATTGCCGATTCCTCCTTCAGATATTAATGACGAGGTCGATAACAATTTTATCGAGCTAGAAGAAGAAGGAGAAGTTGTAAACATGGCAGAAGAAGGAGACGTTGGTAACGAACAGAAATTTCCGAATAGCGACCAGGCTGTATGATATATTGATCTTTGTGAAATAACCTTTGTAACTGTTTACCGTAACTCTAATTGTAATATTACTTTTTTATCCCTTCGTAAGATAGGCGTTGGGTATTCTGACAGTCACGTCATTTCATGTTCTCTGTAATAATTCAGACAAGTCATTAACTTTGCCGTAATCATGATGCATATGTCGTTTCAAATTCTATTGTTCATTCCAAGGCTAGTTTCTATATTTCGCGCCCTTTCTTTGGGACTATCGCGTCTTTTCGTATAGTATAAATATAAAAGGTAAAACCTGACTCGCTATTTACCGCTTTACTCATTTCTTTAACAGAATACTCTTTCCTCGGCAGGTCGATAAGCTTTCTCGATATCTTAATTTTACTTTTTAAAATCCGATCATGAGTAATCTTTTTGGTAACACATCGAAGCGTCCTTTCCGCGAGGGCGCTAGGAATATTAGACCAAAAAAGTCTCGAACAGAGGGGCCCTCGATAGAACCTCCTCGTTCATCTTCTATTACTAGGTCGGTGATCGACACTCCTGTCATCCCTTCTGAACCTTTTTCTGTAATTAGTTCATCTTTTGTACAACCAAACTTCTCTTCTTCTGGTGAAGTTAGAAGTAGGCCTTCCCCAGGTCGGGTGGCTTTTGGCGATTCGTCCAATGCGGAGCAGACTTTTGATATACCTGTTTCTTCAGTTGTTTCTTCTTTTGAGCATGGTTTTCAAGGAGGGGTTCCTAATAACTCCGTTCCTTCTTCTATTTCCACCGCCCAGCTTGTCGGCGGGCATCAAAAGGGAGATGCCACGGGGGCCGTTGGTGGAGATTCTTTTTTGGATGTGTCCACTTCTGCTGTTGTTAGTACTTCTTTTGAATCTGGTGGGCCTTCTGGAGGTCGAATTGGGTCAAGGTCTGGTCGTCAGACCGTTATTTCCGCTTCGGGTAAGGAGACCTCAGTTAGTCCTAATGAAAGGGAATCCCCCCGTCCGTTAGATGACCGTTGCATCCTTGAGCAAGTTAAGGATATTATGCTGTCGGCGACTCCGCGCCCTGACGGTGTTCCTTCTGTTAGCGAACTGCCTGGCTCTGTTGAGCCTGATGCATTATCCTGGGACCTAGGCCTGAGCACCATTTTGCCTGGTGAGTTGAGGAAGCTTGAGGGTACTTCCAATGTTCGCCTTGTTCAGTCGCTGGTGAAGTTATGCGAGCAGGTAGACACATCTTTGGTTATTTCTCCCACTTTTATTTTGATTGCCTTGTTATGTAGGGATGTTCCTTATTCTTTTTCTTTTCTAGGCCAAATATTTTGCACTCCAGCTGGGTGTGCGAAATGACGATCTATGGAACGGTAAGGAATCTTATCAACGTCGTCTGGAGTCGGAGTTGGCGAAGGTCACAGGGCAGACCCTCCAACTGCAGCTTGCCAATGATGATCTTAAAAAATTGCAAGAAGAGAAATCTATCTAGGAGAGAGAGAAGAGTGAATTGGTTCAGGCTGCTGCCCTAGCAGAGAAGTCTCGACGGCAGGCCTATGAAGAAGGTTATGATGCCGGTTATCTAAAGCGCCAGGAGGAGTTGATGGCGTTTGCAGGTAAATTAACTCCTCTGAAGAGTGCTTCTGCTAGGCGACCTGGTGATAGCAATCCTTCTCGGTGATCTGATTTCGACCTGGTTGTTATCTGTAATTTCTCTTTTTTTTTTTTTTTTTTTTTTTTTTTTTTTTTTTTTTTTGTTTTTTAGGTAGTGCCCCACCTTCTGTTGTGGCTTTTTGGGCTGAATTTTTGTACTCGGACAACAAATTAAAGGAAAATGTTAATCTTGTATGATTAGGTCCACATCTTGATCAATTCCCAGCCAATAGATATCTTTTGTTATACACATTTTGCTGTTTGTGAATAAGTATAACTTCTCGAAATAATCAGTATAGATTAGTATACTCATCTCATATTGGTCTTCTGGGAGAACAGCTAGTCTTCGAAGATGTAGCTTAGTCTTGCTTGATCAGTGTTTGAATATCTGAATGACACGATGTTTGTTTCTGCAAATCAAACTTTTTCCAACGATGATCAACCAAGCATTGTCGCTTGTGATTGTCTCGAAGTCATGTTGAAAATTTAAAATGTGGACAACAGGCCATCCGTGTAGATAGTTGATTGAATAATCGTTGAAAAATGCTTAGTTTGACGTCGTTCGAATAGTCCCATATAAATTTGTCCTTTTGCTTAAGGATATCTTATTTAAGGACACTGTCATATTTCTTTCTTTTGTTGATCTCTGCTTTTCTCGTTATAGGTTTAGGTTTGCGTAGAAGAAATCGTGCCTTGTATCTTCTTAGAAATCCATGGTTTTCTGTACTGATCGTGAGTATCTTGTCCTTCAATCCGGTCAGCCGGTGTATCAATATATCATTTCTTTGATATGGGAGGAATTGGAAAATGTTTGTTGGCCAGATCTGGCCAGTTCAGACCTCCTTCAGCAATTCTTTGGTATGTTAGGCAGTGACTTTTTTGTAGTCTTGAATAATGACGACTATTCTCCTGATTTCCATGTCAGATTTCTTGGACTCCAATGGAGTTCTTGTATAGCCAAATTAATAATTTCCCATATAATATATGAGGCAGTGATGACCCTCGTATGCTGGAAGGTTAGTTCTTATACTTCTAGTCGAACTAATATGTTTTCATAATGGTGTAAACTTGCATGCCTTCGTTGAGGATCTTAAGCTTTCTGTCGAGCGACTATCATATTTGAGCGTGCAAAACCTTTCTGGTGCGGAGCTCTTTTTAGATCTGCTTCGAGTGATCTTTGATCGCTTCGATCTAAATTTTCTTTTGTCGTCGATTCGTTGAGTCGATCAGAGAGGTGTCGTTCCAACTTACTCGCATTAATTACTGGAAGTCAAAAGGTCGCATTTTCGTCCCTTGATCAAATATTTATCCAGCCGTTGGATTACTCAGATCTATCCCTATAAATAGGGAGGTGGTTTGCATACTTCATTTGTATTTCTCAAAAAGGATGGAGATCTCAGTTTCCTTAAATTTCATTTTGCCTTCTGATCCCATAATATTCAAAAAGTCATATTATCGCGATTCATACTTTCAAAGTGGCTTAAATTTCTTCTGCCTTGTACTTACAGGTCCCATTAATACCCTACCTTGTACTAACGGGTCCCATGTAACCTCTGCCTTATTCTTCATGGGTTTGAGGTCCGTGGTTTCTGTTTGCACATGGTGGGTTCATACTTACCAGGCACCGCCGCACTTCAAAGTTACCTCCGGATTGATAGATCGCCGGGGTGTGCTGGTAAGTTTTCACTTTTGCGACGGCCCCGAAGAGATGCTGCTTCAGAGTAAAAATCAACCCCCTAATGTAGAAGCATTATCTTGTTGTGGGTGAATGAGTAATGCCGGTTATCTGGCTGGTAATGCTCATTTCGTCTGGAAGAACATTTGATCCTCAGAGCCTGGTTATCGAACCAAAGAAGTCGACCATCCTGAGCAGCATGCTTCTTAGGTGGTCGATCATAATCGTCGGGGCACTAGGGAGGAGATTGGTGTTTCCGTGGACATTGTCGTGAAGATCGCTCATCTATAAGATAGGATCGTGTTATCTAAACAATTGTAATGATGTTTAAATCGTATATAGACCTCTGTAATCTGATCAGAGCTTTCGCATGTAATTTTATTAGATGAATAAAATTTTACTTTTATTCCTTGCGTTCTCCTTGTTGTTGATTTATGAGGAGCATTTACCGAGCAGATCAATTCATACTCAACTCATTTTTAAGACTTAGGTGTATTTACCAGATCTATTTTTTATCGTTAAAAATAGATCGAGGAGCGATTATTGAGCGGATCAATTTATACTCAACTCATTTTTAAGACTTAGGTGTATTTACCAGATCTATTTTTTATCGTTAAAAATAGATCGAGGAGCTTTTATTGAGTGGATCAATTTATACTCAACTCTTTTTATTTAGACTTAGGTTTTTATACCAAAAGCCTTTTAATTGTGAAAAATAGATCGAGGAGTGTTTATTGAGCGAATCAATGTATACTCAACTCTTTTTTGTTTAGAATTAGGTTTTAATATCAAAAGTCTTTTAATCGTTGTAAATAGATCGAAGAGTGTTTATTGAGCGGATCAATGTATACTCAACTCGTTTTTTGTTTAGACTTAGGTTTTAATACCAAAAGTCTTTTTAATCGTTTAAAAATTAATCGAAGAGTGTTTATTGAGCAGATCAATGTATACTCGACTCGTTTTTGTTTAGACTTAGGTTTTAATACCAAAAGTCTTTTAATCGTTGTAAATAGATCGAGGAGTGTTTATTGAGCGGATCAATGTATACTCGACTCGTTTTTTGTTTAGACTTAGGTTTTAATACCAAAAGTCTTTTAATCGTTGTACATAGATCGAGGAGTGTTTATTGAGCGGATCAATGTATACTCGACTCGTTTTTTGTTTAGACTTAGGTTTTAATACCAAAAGTCTTTTAATCGTTGTAAATAGATCGATGAGTGTTTATTGAGCGGATCAATGTATACTCGACTTGTTTTTTTGTTTAGACTTAGGTTTTAATGCCAAAAGTCTTTTTAATCATTGTAAATAGATCGAGGAGTGTTTATTGAGCTGATCAATGTATACTCGACTCGTTTTTTTTTTTTGTTTAGATTTAGGTTTTAATACCAAAAGTCTTTTAATCGTTGTAAATAGATCGAGGAGTGTTTATTGAGCGGATCAATGTATACTCGACTTGTTTTTTGTTTAAACTTAGGTTTTAATACCAAAAGTCTTTTAATCGTTGTAAATAGATCGAGGAGTGTTTATTGAGCGGATCAATGTATACTCGACTCGTTTTTTTGTTTAGACTTAGGTTTTAATACCAAAAGTCTTTTTAATCGTTTAAAAATTAATCGACGAGTGTTTATTGAGCGGATCAATGTATACTCAAGTCTTTTTATTTAGCTGGATCGAGGAGTGTTTATTGAGCGGATCAATGTATACTCGACTCATTTTTATATTGCTGAATCGAGGAGTGTTTATTGAGCGGATCAATGTATACTCGACTCGTTTTTATTGCTGGATCGAGGAGTGTTTATTGAGCGGATCAATGTATACTCGACTCGTTTTTTAATTCAACTAACACTATAGTAGGATTGGGAGGGGAGTTTACCGAATCATTCGATTTATACTCAATTTTTATTAAAAATTTGCAAAAATCTTTTTAATAATCAAACTGTAGGCTAAGGCCTTTATTACAAAGAATATAAAAATAAAGCAGCATGATTCTACTAAAATTTATTTACCGTAGTATTTTCTAAGGTTGACTGCATTCCAAGTTCTTGGTAAGGCTGTTCCATCCAAGTGTGCAATTTTGTATGAACATTTCTTTCCTACACCAATGACAATGTAAGGTCCATCCCAATTTTGTTGTAACTTTCCCACATGCTTGGATACTTCTACCTTTTTTAAGACCAGGTCCCCTCTTTGAAGGTTCGGATGCGTACCTTTTGATTATACCCCCTTTCCATATTTGCCTTAGTAACCTGCAAACGTATAGCCGCTTTTTCCCTTAGAGCTTTAGTTAAATCGATATCATTTTCTCTTGTTTTCCGGTTTTCCTGGTCGTTATACATTTCAATTCTTGGTGTGGGAATTAGTGTTTCAACAGGAATAACAGCTTCCGAGCCATATACCAAGCTAAATGGGGTTTCCCCGGTTGAGCTCCTGACTGTGGTTCGATTAGCCCAAAGTACTCCTTGGAGTTCATCGAGCCATTTTCCTTTGGCCGCTCCTAATCTTTTTTCCAAGGATTTTATTATTTCTCGGTTTGCTACTTCACTCTGTCCGTTTGCTCTAGGATGCCCGACCGAAGTGAAATTTTGCTGAATTCCTAGTTTTGAACACCATTCTATTACCTTTTTTCCCGCGAATTGGGTTCCATTATCAGAAATTAAGATCCTCGGGATGCCAAATCGACATACTATGAATTTCCACAGAAAGTTGATCACTTGGAATTGAGTTATTCGTGCAAGGGCGATGCATTCTATCCATTTGCTGAAGTATTCAACAGCGACCAGGACATAAGCTTTCATGGATCTAGCCGCTGGGAACGGTCCCACAATGTCCATTCCCCATTGATCGAACGGCCAACATACCGATATTGGGTGCATGTTTTCTGCTGGTCGATGACAGATATTAGCATGGACTTTTGCAGTGATGACATTTTTTGACATACTGAACGGCATCATTGTTGATGGTAGGCCAATAATAACCTGTTCGGAGGCATTTTAAAGCTACTGCCCTTGCTCCGCTGTGATTCCCTGCGTCTCCTTCATGTACCTCTTGTAAGATATCAGTGGTTTGTGATTCAGAGACGCATTTCAGAAGAATCCCTGATACCGATCTTCGGTAAAGTTTTTCTTCTACCAATGTATATTTTGGAGCCCGATATTTTATTTTCCGAGCTTCATTTTGGTCAAGCAGCAATTTTCCTTCTCGAAGATAGTCTATCATTGGAGTCATCCAGTTTTCTTCAGCTTCTTCGATTTCCATTATATCGACTGCCGGTGTTTCATCGATATCGACCGCCGGTGTATTAGAGATTAACCAGTTGATTACCCTTTCGGTTTTTCCGTCATGGGCTCCTGTGAACCTAGACAGTTGATCGGCCCATTTATTTTCCGAGCGTGGAATGTTCTGTATACCGAAGGTTTCGAATTTTTCAGCTAGTGTTTTCACTTTGGCAAGGTATTTAACCATATTAAATTTCTTAGCCTCGTATAGGCCTTCTATTTGTCTTTGCACTAACTCTGAATCGGTTAATACTTTAAGGCTTTTGATGTTGGCCTTGATCGCCATTTCCATTCCTGCGATTAACGCTTCATATTCTGCTTCATTGTTCGTTACGACGAAGTCCAATGTTATCGCATAATTTAAATCCTCTTTATTTGGTCCGGTGAAGTTGATTCCGGCGCCTCCTCCTTCTCGGCACGAAGCACCTTCAACATGCATTAACCAGGTTTGATCTTCTATGATCAAGATATCGTCGTTGAGGCTGTTCGATAGTTCAGTTGCCTGTGTCGGAGTTTCTAGTAGGAAATCAGCTAACACTTGGGCCTTAATCGCAATCCTCGGTTTGTACTCGATTTCGAATTGACCGAGTTCGATCGCCCATTTGATTAGTCTCCCGGAGGCTTCTGACTTTGCTAAGACTTGTCTTAGTGGTTGGTTTGTTAAAACCACGATTTTGTAGGTCAAGAAGTAAGGTCGGAGTTTTCGTGCTGCCACTACTAAGGCCAAAGCGAATTTTTCAATTTCCAAGTAATTCTTCTCCGCCCCTTGTAATAATTTGTTTAAATAATAGATAGGCTTATGTTCTGAACCTTCTATTTTGACCAGCACTGAACCAACGGCCGCATCGGAGATCGAGATGTAGATATACAATGGTTCCCCTTCCGTCGGTTTGGCCAACAACGGGGATGTTGTCAAATATTCTTTTAGCTGGTCGATAGCCCGATCGCATTCTTCGGTCCAAACAAAGTTCTTCGCCTTTCGAAGTGTTTGGAAGAAAGGCAAACTTCTGTCCGCTGATTTTGATATGAATCTGTTCAATGCTACGATTTTCCCTACCAAGCTTTGTACTTGGGAGATGGTTTTGGGAGGCTTCATTTCAGTTATGGCTTGAATTTTTTCTGGGTTGGCCTCAATTCCCCGTTGATGTATCAAATAGCCCAAGAATTTTCCCGATTTAACACCAAAGGTGCATTTGGCGGGATTTAACTTCATGCGGTATTTTCTCAATATTCGGAAACATCGATCAAGATGTCTTATGTGATCCGCCTCATTCATGCTTTTGACTAACATGTCGTCCACATAGACTTCCATGATTTCTCCGATTAACTCTTTGAACATTAGGTTTACTAACCTTTGGTAAGTAGCCCCTGCGTTCTTTAATCCAAATGGCATAACTATGAAGCAATATACTCCTTGCTCGGTTATGAATGCGGTCTTCTCTTGGTCCTGCTCATTCATATATATTTGATAAAACCCTTGAAAAGCATCCATCATGCTAAAAATCGCGAAACCAGCGGTTGAGCCAACTAACAAGTCGATCCTTGGGAGGGGATCTGGATCACGCGGGCATAATTTGTTAAGGTCGGTAAAATCGTTGCACATTCTCCACTTGTTATCCTTTTTATCCCCTTTTGCTACTAAAACAACATTACATAGCCATTCTGAGAAGTGTATTTCTCGAATTTGTTTTTCTTTGAGTAGCCTTTCTACTTCTGCTTTGATGATTTTATCTTTTACTAGCCCGTGATTTCTCTTCTTTTGTCTAGCGGGTTTTGCCAAGGGGTCAATTTTTAGCGAATGGTTGATTACTCGAGGATCAATCCCTTCAATGTCATTCGCACTCCAAGCGAAGACATCAATATTATCTCTGAGAAAGTTAATCAACATTACTTCCCCTTCCTTGCTTAACTCAGTACCTATTCTTGTTGTTTTCGATGAGTCCCCTTGCACTAGTATGACATCTTTATGTTCCGGTGGCTTTAAAGCTAAATCTACCGGTTCTTTTCCCTTTTTATCTATTCGATCAGTGCTAAGGATCTCTACCTCGTTTCTACCGACATTGTCTTCGAGCTTTCTTTTGCTCGGGGTAATCGATTCAGGGCGGTTTTTCAAAGTTAATGATGTGTTGTAGCAATCCCATGCCATACAATGATCATTCACTATTTCCCCGATACCTGTGTCGGTTGGAAATTTTATCTTCTGATGATAAGTAGAGACAACGGCTCGGAATAGGTTGAGGGCTGGTCGCCCTAAAATCGCGTTATAGGCGAAAGGAGTTTCTTCCACTAAAAATTTTACCAGCTTCACTATCCGATGTGGTTTCTTTCCGAGTGTGACACTTAAAGTTATTGTTCCACTGGGGACAATTTTGGATCCTCCAAATCCTGCTAGCGGTGTAGCTACCTTTTGGAATGTTATTTGTCCCAAGTTCATCTGAGCCAGGACCTCCCTAGAGATAATATTTGCTGAGCTTCCGTTGTCGATCAGGATCCTTTTGACGTTGTAGTTTGCTATTTCTAGTGATACCACCATCGGGATATCGGGGCTATCTTCTTTTGTGTCCCAAACTACATTTTTGGGTACTTCTCCTTCGCTAAAGCTGATCAGCTGGTTGTTCGTTGATTTATTTTCTGGAGTCCATACTTCCTTTGGGTATTTTAATCCTCCAATTATGGATCGGGCTGTCCTTCGTCGAGCGTTACGACTATCCCCGCCGGCGGGTCCTCCTAAAATTGTATGGATGGTACCATTGATCTGGTCATGGTTCAATTCCTGTGCAGGACCATCCTCAGGTGATTTTCGTCGTGAATTCCTCTTTTGATTATTATTCCGAGGGCTCCTACTTCTTCCTCTTTTGCGGTTGTCCCTCTCTAAATAGTCGTCTAGCTTTCCCTGTTTGATTAATTTTTCAATTTCTCTCCTGAGGTGAAAACATTCTTCAGTGCGGTGCCCGTGGGCCCTGTGATATTTGCAATACAATTCATAGTTTCGGGCACCAGGTCTGGGCTGAGCGATTTTCTTCGCTTCTGGGATCCAATTATTCCTTTCTAGTACGGGCAGGATTTCTTCTATTGGAACAGTAAGCCTCGGGTGTTCTACTTGATTAACCCTGCTCCTGATTGCCGGTTCTGCGGTTCTAGGTCTTTGATAGATGTTAGGTCGCCTGTCCTGATCGTTTTTATTGTAGTCTAATCGCTGAAAACGTTGCCTTTTCTAAACGTCCGTTCATAATCTATGGATCTTTGGGCAAGAATTCTATCTTGCCGTTTGGAGCCTGAAGTGGTAACTTTATTTTTGTTCTTATCTTTAAAGGAATTCATCTCTTCTTGGGTCATATATTTAGATGCCAAGCTCATGATGTCGGCGAACGTTCTTGGTTGTTTTCGACTGAGGGCATTTCCGAACTGCCTATTCTTCGTGAGGTCGAAGAGAATAGAGATTATGTAATCGATATTTGGGGAATTGATTTTAAGTAATTCTACGTTAAACCTTGCCAACCAGTTTCTTAAGGATTCTCCCTCTTGTTGGTAGATAGTTCCTAAGTAGCGCATCGGAAGTTTTTGCCTCTTCTGACTGGCAAATTGTTGTGTCAATTTGTTGCATAATTCCCGAAAACTGAATATGGAGTTGGCTGGTTGCTTGGCGAACCAGTCCAAAGCGAGTCCTTCAAATGTGGTCACCATTAATTTAGCGGTGAATTCCGCCGAGTGAGCATACAAGTTCATTATATTCGTGAAGCTAAAAATATAGTCATCTGGATCAGTGGTTCCATCGTATCTGGGTAATCTACCCCGGACCTGTCCGATCGACTGCGCCTCTTTTATTTCTTTGCAGAAGGGAGAGCATGCTGCTAGGCTCTCTTGAAGTTCGGTGGTTCTGGTCCATGGGTTTTGAACGGATCGTAAGCGTTGCTCGAGTCGTTCCTGTACCATCTTTTCGATTTCTCTTTCCGAGAATCGCATTGTTCTTGGTTGGTCTGGGATTGCCTCGCCTACGTCATCTTCGATGGGGATTATGGTATGTTCCTTTGATTCGTTGAGTTGTGGTCTCCTTCGATCCGTTTTTCTTCGGACGTTGTCATCGGAGGGTTTTGAATTACCCTGCGGCGGACTGTGTAGCGAGGGCCGCTCGCTTGCCAGGCTGTCAGCTTGTTGAGAGATTTGATCATTTTGCCTCCGCGTTCTTTGAGCAGGATTTGCCCTAGTAGTTCTAACGTTTCGAGGAACTTGTTCGAGTACGAGCAATTCCTCTGGGGAGAGTGACTTAAGGAGCATAGCAATTTGTCGCAACTTCTCCTGAGCGGCTGACAGGGGGACCGGGATCGTTTGAGCCGCATGTTCTTCTGGTACTGCGCCAGTAGGGATCCCTTGTGGTTCCACCGGATTCTGATGATGCTCATTCTGTTGCTGGTTGTCGTTGGATGCAGGTGCGTTATTATCATTATTGCCCTGTGGATCCTCAGTCGTATTATGCTGGTTGGTCGTCTTACTTCTTGTTCCGTTACGAGCGCTCTTCCTTGGGCGAGCCATATATCGATCGAATATTTAACTTAGCCCAACGGTGGGCGCCAACTGATTTAACCGTTTTTCGTTGGGTAAGATTAAATCAATGAGGTTATTTTCTGAGGTTAAATTACGTATAGATTATAGGGCTTTGTTACTTTATTCCGGATGGATCAATCTCAAGGAAGAACAATCATGTAAAGAACAATAAGTAAGCAAGACGATGTATATGTAAATAGTATAGCAAAAGCTTTTCTATTAAAATATGTTATCAGATAGCCAAAGTATATCGGCGTAAGCTCTGATTCTATGTTGTCTGTAATACAATGTTTAACTAGGTATTTATATGACATTAACCCTAGCTTTACAAGGAAACATAGTTCTAGTAGGACTCGGCCTACTTGTCCTTCTTGAGTCCGGATTGTAGCTTGCTCGTCGAGGAGGGTCGTGTTTTACTGGGTCGATAGATGCTTCCGAATGGGTTTGTCTTGGTCGAACCGATTCCATAACCCTCGATCGATCCGGAGATTATAAGGGATGCGAAATAGCCCCCATCATCGGCGGAATATTTCCACTTAATTGATTATTCGAAAGGATTAAAAATTTCAGCTTTTGTAAGTGATGGCAAATGCTTGGGGGAAGAATACCAGAGAGCTGGTTTTTGTAAAGATCAATTACTAGCAAATAATTAAGAAAGATTGAATATGCTCCATGGAAGAGTCTCAATCAGATTATTTTCCCGAAGAGGCAACATTTCAAGATTGCTTAATAATCCAATACTTAAAGGTATTTGACCATTAAGTTGATTATAACTAATGCTTAATTCACGGAGTCTTTTAAGGTGTCCGATTTCATAAGGGATTTAGCCGATGAAGCTATTGTTACCGATGTTTAAGTGTTTTAGAAAAGAGAGGTCGCCGATTTCATTTGCAATTGTGTCTTGTAAACTCATATTAAAAAGATTCAGACCCGTGACTCTAGGCGCCTTCGACTGCAGGTGACTCCAATCCAAGTACAAAAAAAAAACTTCCTTGTGTCCAGTTATTAACCATGATGTTGTTTGGGTCATGAGTTATTTGAGCTTTGAAAGTTAGAAGAGATGATTTATCGGTGGACATATTAAAAGAAGAAATGAGCGATATTTGTGTGATCATGAGGTAAAGTGCCCCCAATAAAATCAAGTTTGATGTAGCCAATTTTCACATTTTATGTGAACTTTGAGAGATTTAGAAGAGACTTGAACTGGGTTTATTGAGAATTAGGAAAAACGAATTGGGTTTATTAAGAGCTGAGAAAATGAATTGGGTTCCCTTACATGTAATCAAGATGCAGAGTCTTTGAATATTAGAGACCACGTATCATAAAGGTGCCAATATTTAAATATGGGTGATATTTTTACCCATTAAAGTGTGAGTTGGTATCAATTACCTCCTAAAGTATCACTTATAACTTTTAATATTGAAAATTTTATTTCATTACTACCCCTTCCTTTTTATACCAAATAAATTATTTCTTTATGAATTTATAAAAGAAAAAGTTTATTAATTAAGAATTCATCCATTCATCAAATAATATTATGTTTCAATTTCTTCAGGCCTTCTGTTACCTTCGGTTTTCAAGTCTCGGTTTTATCTTCATTTTCATCAAAAAAATTTCTTTTTTTCCCGTTTCAATTTTTTTTCTTCATTTATATCTCGATTTTTTCTATACAATTTGTCTTAAATTTTATTTTGTGATGATTATCTTCTTAATTTTTGTTACAAATTATAATTCAAAATTTTGAGTATTCTCCTTCAAGATTTTAATCAAAAACGAAAATAATTTAGATTATTACCACCAAATAAAAACTGAGAAAAATATAAAGAAAAAACTGAGATAGGAAAAAATTTTGTTTAATGAATTATTGATATATTTGGATAAAAAAAGATATTAGTCTATTTTTATATCTCATATTTGTTTGCTTAAAAAAAATTTATAACCTCATTATACCTATTCAATTCATAAAAAAAAAAAAAAAAAAAAACAAAAAAAACAAAAAACAAAAAACAAAAATAACTTTCAGTATTTCAAATAGAAAATCAAAGGACATGCTTGTTTGGTGTTTGAGAAAGTAGTTTGAAAGAGTATTGGAGGTTTGTGAATAATTTAATTTAATTGTACTCATTATGCAATTATGATTGGAGGTTTGCTACAGACTTGACCATTTTAAGTCTTCCCAACATGGTTGGATATTTTATTATTATCAAACAAGAACATGGTTGGATATTTCTGTATGGTTTTTTTGTACTAATACAATGAACTAACATAAACATGGAGAGAATTGCATTTTTGGTACACAGCTATAGGTCAATTCCCACTTTTGGTACACAGCTTTATGTGTTCAACACATTTGGTACACCTCTTTAACAAAGTTCGACACATTTGGTACAACCGTTAAATAAATTGCAAAATCACCGTTAATTCCGTTAGTTCGACATATTTGGTACACCTCTTTTACAAAATTGACATGTGCGCGGCACATGGCTGCCCAAAAAAAAAATTAAACTTGATAAACTTTTATAAAAATTATCATATGTATTTATTATATTTATCATATCATATTTATATAATGATAAAAAAAAATATGTATTTATAATTTATATGACATGTAAAATATAATAAACTATATAATGTCATTTATAGTTTAATACTGGAAGAAAAATAAAATATAATAAAAAAGTTTATCAAGTTTCAATTTTTAAAAATTATTTATAAAAATAGTTTATTATTTTTATAGTTTATTATTTATAAAAAATATTAAAAAAATATGTATTTATTATTTATATGACATGTAAAATATAATAAACTATATAATGTCATTTATAGTTTAATATTGCAAGAAGAATAAAATATAATAAACAAGTTACTTTAATTAATCATATTTATAAAAATTATTAAAAAATATGTTTTTATTATTTATATGACATGTAAAATATAATAAACTATATAATGTCATTTATAGTTTAGTATTGGAAGAAGAATAAAATATAATAAAAAAGTTTATCAAGTTTCAATTTTAAAAATTATCTATAAAAATAGTTTATTATTTATTAAAATTATTAAAAAAATATGTATTTATTATTTATATGACATGTAAAATATAATAAACTATATAATGTCATTTATAGTTTAATATTGCAAGAAGAATAAAATATAATAAACAAGTTACTTTAATTTATCATATTTATAAAAATTATTAAAAAATATGTATTTATTATTTATATGACATGTAAAATATAATAAACTATAATGTCATTTATAGTTTAATATTGGAAGAAGAATAAAATATAATAAAAAAGTTTATCAAGTTTCAATTTTTTTTTTCTGGGGCAGCCATGTGCCGCGCACATGCCAATTTTGTAAAAGAGGTGTTCCAAATGTGTCGAACTAACGGAATTAACGGTGATTTTGCAATTTATTTAACGGTTGTACCAAATGTGTCGAACCTTGTTAAAGAGGTGTACCAAATGTGTTGGACACATAAAGCTGTGTACCAAAAGTGGAAATTGACCTATAGCTGTGTACCAAAAATGCAATTCTCTCCATAAACATGGTTGAATAATATGTAGAATAAATATATGTGATATGAATGTGATTCGCACCTGATTCGCACCGGGTCGGCCCTAGATATTTTTGTGCCTAGGCGAAAGTAAATTTGGAGCCTTATATATAAGAAAATTAGGTAATAAATATTTATTACAAATATAAATTAAATATAAATTATAACCTATTAAAAATATGTAAATCAAGCATTGATGTTTTAAATATTAATTTAAAGAAAATATAAACCTTGATGTCAAAAGCAATGTTTCCAAACGAAATGCCAAGTTTTTTTGGTAAGGACCAACTGTATATTTCATAT
Source organism: Penstemon barbatus (assembly GCA_003313485.2). Taxonomy (NCBI): domain Eukaryota; kingdom Viridiplantae; phylum Streptophyta; class Magnoliopsida; order Lamiales; family Plantaginaceae; genus Penstemon; species Penstemon barbatus. Next base: position 33,647,231 of record CM064881.1, read on the forward strand.
AACGTTAATTTCTTTATCGATTTGGGTTAGGTTGAATTCTATATATTCATTTGACAAATACCGTAAATTTATTTAGTTTTTTTAGTTTTTCAAGGGTTTAATTCCTTTCGAGGCGGGTTGAGCACATTAATGTGGGTACCTCTCTCAAAAGGGATTCGAATCCTAAGCCCGCTACTTTGTAGTGACTAGTCCCTTCTACTAGACCAATCACCTGTTGGTTAATACTTATTTTGTAATTAAATAAGGTAGTAAGAGAATTTTGAAATAGGTAGATCAAGGAGCGTAAACGAGAAGTGTAATATCAAACGTCGCATTATTCTAGTTTGGTTTGAATTAAGTATTGAGTCTGATATTGTGTTTGAGTTTGATTTTGATTTCTTACAAAAACGTGTTCAAGTTGTGTTTTTGATACTTTTACATATGGTTTTTCAATAGTTTATCGAAATGAGCTCGAACAAAGCTTAAAAAATTATTAAACGAAAAATTTTATTTAAATTTATTTGATTTGTATAATAAACTGAGCTCAAGCAATTTTATATTGAACAAGTTCAAATCGAATATCAAACAATTTTATTTGATTTTTCGCCTAGATAGGACCACCCAAGATGGCAAGATGGACTTGACTTTCAATTCTATTGGTTTGAATTGTCTTCAATAGCATATTTCTCAACTTGGTTGGATTTTCCTGTATTGTGTTTTTTTTTTTTTTTAAACTAAATTCTATTCCAACTCACTATTATTACTTGACTAACATAAATACACTGTACTATTCTTTTAATTATGAATAATATATAGAATATATATATGTGATATGAATATGATTCACACCTTGCCGGTCCTAGGTTTGGGTCCTAGGCAAAAGTAAATTTGGGGTCATTTAATATAAAAAAATTGTAATAAATATTTGTTTTATGTATTTTTGAAAATGCAAAATTATTAATTAATATAAGTTTTAATTTTTTCCAACTATAATTTTTTACATAGTTAAAATGACAAACAAACTAGATTTTTTTGATATAGTTTGTTTAAAATATTTTCTTAATTTTGTAAATCATTTTTCAACAAACAAATATTGTAAATGTGATAAATATAATTATAGGAATATAATAAATGCACAATGACAAAAAATAATATTACTTATCAAAAATCAATTAATATATAATTAAAATATAAACTTTTATACTTGTAGGGGCCGTTTGGTAGGGTGTATGGGATTAGGATAGATTAGATTGGAGCCGGATTGAAGGCCATATTAAAAATACGTTTGGTAGATTTGATTGAATCATATTATATTAAAACAATCTACCGTAATATGTTTTGTAGAGTCATGAGTTTAGATATATATTTATATATTTTCAAAGATTTGAGAAGAATTAATTATATTTAATGATATGTTAAAAAGAAAATATGTAAATTTGAGGTTATTAGTGACAATTTACCTAATCCATATTCACCCGGCTTAACTAATCCACCCATGCTTGGTGGATTATAATCTAGTCTTAATACCGGGTCGTAAGGATTTAATCCATTTGATCCGGTATTAGAGCAATACCACCAAACATTGTATTAGCCTATATTAACTTATATAATATGACTTAATACCCCCTATTAGATCCTACCAAACGGCTCCGTATAATATTGCTGCAAAATGTAGTTAACATAAGCAACATAAAAGTGGATTAGCGCATCTCACCCAAAACTCCATATTAAAATCATCTCCAAATTTGGAGATACTTTTACACACCTCATCTTCCACCCAAAAACTCCAAAATACTATTCATTTTTTAAATAAACAATAATGGGTGATTTATATTCAGACCCCCTTAGGTTTGGGTATATTACAAGAAATCCCCCGTTGTTTCGAAAATTATAGGGATACCCTCTCAGGTTTGGACATATTACAAGAAACCCCTTATGACGTTAAAAATAAACGAAATTTGATGATGTCAGCAAAAAACTTTTGATTTTCCAAATTTACCCTTGGCTAAATATACTCACAGGGGTGTCTATGTAATAATATCATACCTCAGGGGGTGTCTATGTATTAATATTATACCACAGGGGTGTCTATGTAATAATATTATACAACATGGGATTTATTTGGAAGATTACAATAACTTCATGGGGTTACTTGTAGCCAACAATCTTATTTTAAAAATGACCAATGGATGTTACTGTTGGCAATATATTTTGACTCTAAATTTCATGGGGTTATTTATCAAATTGTCATATTTCTAAAAATGACCAATGGATGTTACTGTAAATTTTGGCGTGCATCTGTAACCATTATGGATGCATTCTTCACACACCCTACACATGAATATTTTGATTATCGATATTTTAAGCATTTCACATTACCTCTTGAATTTGATGATGTCATTATCAAATTTGTGGGATAAAATGAAAAACCAAAATTACACATTTGGACTGCTATTTATAACTAAAATATGTGGCCAACAGCAACATCTTATGGTAATTTTTTAAAATATGATAATTGGCTACAAGTAACTCCCTGAAGTTATTGTAATCTTTTAAATAAACCTCGTGTGGTATGATATTATTACATAGACACCTCCTGTGGGTATATTTAGTCAGGGGTAAATTTGGAAAATCAAATTTTTTTTGCTGACGTCATCAAATTTCGTTTGTTTTTAACTCCGTAAGGGGTTTCTTGTAATATGCCCAAACCTGAGGGGGTTTCCCTGTAATTTTTGAAACAGCGGAGGGTTTCTTGGAATATGCCCAAACCTGAGGGAGGTCTGAATGTAAATCACCCATAAATAATTTTATCTACATAATCAAAGTTAAAATATTATTGTTCATTATATAATATTAGATATGATTAAATAAAATTCTAATAATTTGAAATGATGTTTGATTATGACTATGTAGGATTGTCAATTGAGTCAGGTCTATAAAAAGCCCAATTAAATTTGACTTGAATTCGAATAATTGTGAGCAGCTGAGTTCGAGCCTTTATATTAAAATCGATCAATTTATGAGCCGAGCTTAAGCCTTACAAGGCTCAACCCGAATAAGGTCCGATATTACTATCTAAGATATTACTACTATAAATTATTGGCACTATTGTAAATTACTACAATATCCACCCCATATATGAATTATAAATAAAGTTTCCGCGGGTCAAAGGGAAAATAATCAACAACAAGAAAAAAAAGAAAAAAAATTAAAATAAATATTGAAAAAATGTGAGTCTTGACACTATACAAATTTATTTAATGTTTTATAGCTATTTATTATGAGTATAAAATTTGTATGTGCAATAAGTATAATTGTCTATATATTGTATTTAAAGAATGCGTAGTTTTTTTATTTGTTAAGTAAACTGTGCTAGAGTGAGCAAACCTGATATGAGCTTGAAGCCCGAAAAATTACAAGAGTCGAGTTTGAGTCTATAGATATGAAATCCGATGACATTTGAGCTGTAGCCTATAGACATGAAGCCCGACGTTATTTAAGTTTGAGCAATTAAAGGCTCGATTCACAGGGTCAGATTGACATGCTTATTATTTCATAATAATCCAAGAATGTAACTATCACAAGAAATGGTGTGCTAAATCTTATAAATTAGATAACAATTTCAATAACAAAAATAAAATTAAGCTTACAATTTGAAAATGAATGTGTATGAAGCAAAATATTTGGATTAGGCCCAAAAATATGGTGCATAAACTATATGCATTTTTCAAATAACAAGAAACAAGAAAACAATGACTATGGAAAGAAAATATGTATTACTTAGGGAGAAAATAAAACTATCATAAAAAATATATATATGGGTAATAATGTCTCTTTTATTATTAATATTAAATCCCCAGGAAGGGGATCGTACAATCATAGAAAAGTTAGATTTAACATTCCCATGTTTTAATAGTAAGATTCCTGATTTTTAAGAATAAATTCCCGTTCTCAAAGTTCAAAAAATCTCCCCTTATACTATTATTTGATTTCAATAAATCAGATTGTCATAATAGGTCACTCAAAACCTTGGAATGACATGTGTATCCCTATTTTTGGTGCCACTACTATAGTTCACTGGTGTTCTATCCCATATCTTTTCGGGCTGATATATTTGGTATCACAACTTTAATATTAGTGACAATTCTTGTGTCAGTTGAGGCTCAATCCCAAAATTGGCCCGAATTCCCCACGTATTGGTCAATTTTCATGGCAAGTGCCCCAAACTTGGGGGATTTTGGGCAATTTTGGAATGAGCCTCAATTAGCACCAAAACTGTCATTGATGTTGAAGTTGTGGAACCAAATGTGCTAGACTGAAAAAATATATGGAAAAGAAAGACCAGCGAGCTATAGTTATGGCACAAAAAATGCAATAATTCCCATAGTATTCTAAAGCCATATTAATGTGTACCAGTGTATAAGAAAAAAAAATCTTATTAATCACTGAAGTCTAAAGAAACAAATTTCAATTTCAGGAAGAAGTTCGTTTTATTTAATGAATTAGAGCCAAATTAGCTTCTAACCTTTGTTTTTCCTTTTTTCTGTGAAGTCTAAAGAAACAAATTTCAATTTCAGGAAGAAGTTCGTTTTATTTAATGAATTAGAGCCAAATTAGCTTCTAACCTTTGTTTTTCCTTTTTTCTGTGTCTACTTGTTGGGGTGATTTTTTTTTTCTAATATACTTAAATATAAAATGTGATTAATGTTATTTATTAAAATTGATAATGCTATTGTTTACAGTGAATAAACAAGAGAGTTTTGGTTGGAGGTGTAAAGACCCAAAAATTTATCTTTTATCTTTAAATGCAGAAATTTCAATTTAGGACCCGATTGTACACATTTTAAAAATTTTAGGGCCCAAATGCAACACTAAGAAGGTAATCCGTGTTTACTTCATTGAAACGGTTGATAAACTCTTGGGTTTGGAGATGTTGGGAGTAGGGAAAAATTGGGGCTTACACTTACAATTGAATAGAGTAAGTTATTATTCCAGGGGCCCTATCTCGGTCCGCCTATGGTTGTGTCACCAAATGTGCCAGCTATGTTAGAATTCACCACATGGATTGGGTTAAGTCCACTTACATGACTTGGATCTAACTCAAAAGTTAGCTTATAAGGTGAGGTAACTCAACCTCAAAAGTTAGCTTATAAGGTGAGGATTGTACAAGACCTTATAAGGTGGACTTAACTACTGTTTTTAACTAATGTGGGATATTTAATCTCAATACTCTCCCTTCACATGTGGGAGAAGCAAGCCCATCAAGTGATATATTAATTGCCAACATTTACGAATTATTGACATGTGGATAAGAGTACAACACGTGGATTTGCTTAGATCGTATGGGTCCCTAACACGCGACACGTGAATTTTTCAGATCGTGTGGGTGAATAATAAATCCCATTATGGCGCAAGAAAGAGCCCATCATGGAAGGAGGTGACCTACTTCAACCTAGGGCTCCAATATACCATGTTAAAATTTATCAAATGTATTGGACTAAATCCATTTACATGGTTTGGGTCTAACTCAACCTCCAAAGTTAACTTATAAAGTGAGGATTGTCCAAGACTTTATAAGGTGATTGCTTCAATTTTAGAATTGAGTCTCAATTGACATTAAAATTGTTGCTGACTATGAAGTTGTGTCACAAAATGTACCAATCCAGAAAGATACAAAGTAGATACGCCGATGAACTATAGTTGTGACACCAAAAATAAAATAATTTCATCCCTATATATATCAGAGATTACTTCAGCTCGTTGAATCTATTATACACATGTAAGAGCTTGTAATTCATCGATTGTCAGCTTAGATTATTAAACTAACTTAATTAAGACTAATTGTGCATTTGTTATTTTTTATTCTTTTCAATTTTACATTTTCTTGGCAACACTACATGCTTTATATATATGAACGATATCAATATTAGGTGGAATCGTGATATGAAGGAAATGTTGAAAAAACATGATTCAGGTTCTTAACAAGATTCCTAGAGGACCTTTTAGACAAAAAGGGAAATTTTAAGATGTTTGTGTAATTAAATTAAATTCAACTATGTGAAATTAATCGCCTTTCAAATTAAAAGTATAACCAATTCATTGTTGCTTCAATGAATTGTGCATAAACTTTAAATATGTGTTAAATGAAAGTTACATACAATTGAATAGAACATCTTCCTATTTACCAACATATAATTGGTCTAGTGGAGAGGCTAGTCACTACAAAGTAGCGACTCAGATTCGAATTCCTGTTGGAATAGGTTTCCACTTTATGTGCTTGACGCACCTCAAAATTGATTAAACCCTCGAAACCAAAAATATATAATATCTTCATATTTAATTTTTTTGCGTGCATGTTACGGGCTCATTAATTTAAAACAAACATTGTTACAATCCATGGAGGTTTGCATAGAAAAATTGAAGAAGAAAACAAGAACACCAACTTATTCTTGGAGAGAAAAGTGAGAGCAAAAGTGTGAAAAAATTGTAAAGAATTTTATTAAAACTGAATTGTACAAACTAACATTCGAACCCTAGCCCCTTTTATAATAGAATAGGGCGGTGCTAAATAAAGAAGCGGTAACATGCTTTTACAAAATAAAAACAAAAGAAAAAAAATATAATTTACATAATATACGAAATGAAATCCCTAAAAATCCCAATCTGTAATCTCAATTTCTCTTCTGCCCGTATGCTCAATCCTTCCTTCATTCTTCATCAATCTTCTAACCATTTTTCCAGAATTTGATAATTTCTTTATACGCTAATACTCCCCCCTCAAGCTGGAGCGTGGATGTCAATCAACTGCAGCTTGGATAAGAGTAAGGAAAAACGAGGTAATGGCAACGCTTTTGTTAATAAATCTGCTAACTGATTATCTGTATGAATAGGGAGTAATTTTATGCGTTTCTTGTCGACTTGTTCCCTAATGAAATGACAATCTATTTCGATATGTTTAGTCCTTTCATGATAGATAGGTTTGCTTGCTATGTGTATGGCAGAATTATTGTCACAAAAGAATGAAGTAGGTGATGAAATAAGAATCTGAAAATCACACAACAATTGTTCTAACCACACTACTTCACTAGAACCAGCTGTCATGGCTCTATACTCTGCTTCAGCAGAGGATTTAGAAACAGTGACCTGTTTCTTAGACTTCCATGAAATAAGAGAATTTCCCAAAAAGATACAAAACCCAGTAGTTGACTTCCTTGTATCGTTGCATGATGCCCAGTCTGCATCTGCAAAAGCACTCAAAGTTAGTGGAGAAGTAGAGGAGTAAAATAGACCCTTACCTGGACTGGAGTTAACATATCTTAAGATATGATGAACAGCCTCTAGATGTGGTGTTCTAGGTTTAGAAACATACTGACTAAGCTTGTGCACAACATAAGTTATGTCAGGTCTAGTGATTGTTAAATACAACAATCTGCCAATAAGTTATGTCAAAGTTAGTGTTTGTTTCTAGGATTCATAGGGAGACTTAGTGGTTTGCAACCTATATAGCCAGTTTCTTCCAGAATTTTAAGTGCATACTGTCTCTGGTTTAAACATATACCTTTACTAGACCTTGCCACTTCTAGGCCTAGGAAAAACTTTAAATCACCCATGTCCTTGAGTTTAAATTTAGTAAGTAGAAAATCTTTTAAAGAAGAAATAAGCTTAGAACTAGGACCAGCAATAACTATGTCATCAACATAAAGTAAGAGTGCAAGAAAGTCAGTACCTTTGCCCTTTGTAAAAAGTGAATAATCGGACATAGATTGCTTTAAACCAAATTCCAAAAGAGCTTCAGTAAATTTGGCATTCCATTGTCTGGATGTCTGCTGATCTTACGTGGTTTCGTTTAGTTCGATCAAGGGTGGGACGTATGATTACGATAACGATAATTAAATAAATAAAGTGAAGTAAAGATCAATGTAATTGTATTCGAATTGAATGAGTACAAGTACAAATATTCGAAGGCCCTATTCGAGCATTATTGGATGCCGTACAAGCTAGAGGGTGAAACATGTATAATAAGTCCTATACTAATTGACCGAGCTGCGGTCTCCAGATTCCAAAAAAATCATCCCCCAGTGTAATAAATGCATGGAGTATTTATAGCCAGATTTGAGGGCTTGGGCCTGGGCTCGGCCCAACAGTGTCCTTCGATCTATAGCGACCTTATGAGCTCGGATCGATCATTTTCATACTTTGATTCATCTTTTGATCCCTGGCGACAGGGTTCATAGTTATTCGGACCGCGTTAAGGCCTAAGAACAGGGGAACCGAATTACCCCTCATCAATACTCCCCCACTTCTCGAGTGTGAAGCGAAGTAAGCGCTCGAAGAAGTACCAAGTACGTTCCACGTTACGATGAGACGAGCCGTTCAGTATATTTTCAGGATATGCCTCGTTAAAAACCTGACTCGGAAAAACCCATTGGGATAAAAACCGAGTTAGGGAAAAAGAGTGCATATATAAGAAACATATTGTGGCGCGCTCTGAAATTACCCTCGTCGGGGGAAGTTGAAATAGTAATACCCCCTTTTGGTATCATGTTGCGATGTTCGATCCCTTGATAAATGCTTTCCAGAATTTCCGATTATAACCAGAAGGGCTTCTGAGAATCTTAAGGATAGATTGCAAGGATATATTCCGCAATTCTGGGGAATGAAGGATCAAGGAGGTAATTTTGAGAGGGATGACCCTAAGCTTTTACCCTTGGTAAGTTCAACCGTCGCGGTTACTCGGGGGCCTCTTTGCAATTCTTACCTTTTTAACCCCGTATATATATATATGTTGACTTCGTTGAAAAATATTTTCACATAACAACTTTCTTGAACTCGAAGTGTTTTAGCTCGAAATAGCATTTTTCTCCTGTATAAATACTTCTTAGTCCGTTATGTCGAGCTCTAGAAGCGCGAGAGGCAAGAAAAAGGTTGAGGAGAGTCAAGAACCCGATCCCTTGTTTAAGCTTGTAGATGACTTTGAAGATGGGGAGTTTTATCAAGACGACGAAGACGATGATCCGAGCGAGGATCTCGAGGAGAAAGAGGTCGGTAAACGTAGTATCGGCGAAGGTGCTTTTGTCAGGATTTTTCAACGTACACAAACCTCACAAGTCGTACCCTCGGGTAAATCAGAGCTTCCTGCTAGTGAAACTTCCTGTTGTTTTTCGAAAAAGGATTGTGCTCAGCTCGAGGCTAGTTTTGGGAAATTTCTTCCCAAAGGTTTTTCGATTGTCATTCCTTCTTACGTCGAACGTGCCACTGAGCCTCCCGCTGGATGTCAAGCCTTTTACGAAGGACAATTTTTCTGTGGTTTGCGTATCCCGTTCGCTCCTCTTATCAGAAATATTTTGAATTTCTTTTCGCTTTTCCCCTGCTCAGCTTCTCCCGCATTCCGTTGCATATATAATAGCGTTTTGCACTCTTATGGAGGCAAAAGGAGAAGAAGCTTCTTTTAGCAACTTTTGGCAGATATTTCGAATGGATCCATGCAAAGGTTCGAACGTAGGCTTTGTGTCCGTTCGTCCGAGGTCTAAACGGCCTTTTCTTATGAAAATATCAACAAAGAAAGCTTTAGGTTGGAAGAGGAGATTCTTTTTCGTGAGGGGCCCTGACGTTCCTGTTTCAGAGGGTAGTTCGAAAACGAGACCTTATCGATGGGACGGCGTAAATACTTGGACATACGGCTCTCGCCAAATAAAAGAAAAACTTAGCCATCGTCTTTCTGATGAACTCCTGGGGCAATTGGAGTCTAACCCTTATCACACTAGGTACCTGGTTCAAGAAGGCGTTTTGCGACTGGCTGGGTTGAGCTATTGCGATTATCCTGCCCCGGCGATTAAATTTCCCGATCGAGTTTTCGAAGGATCCGTTATCCGGACCAATAAACTGCCAATCTCTAGTGATCCGCCCTTCGCCATTCTTTCTTTGGGTATGTTTATTTATCTCTTCCGTTTTAAGGTTTTTATCGAACAGTGTTTCTTGTTTAATCCCATGCCCGGATTGTATTATCCCTGTAGGTCGAGTTGTGGAGGAATTCAGAGTATCCGCTGCCAGTCTGATTGAAGATAAACCATTTTATCTCGATCCTTTACCTCGTACATCCGGAGATAGAGTAGGTACCAGTAATTCGGTCGGAGATTCAGTTATCGTTCCGGTCGCGATTCCCAATCTGAGGGGCGTTGGTACCTTGAGTTCCTTGAATTCCGCCTCTGCCGGACCACTTCGAGCTCTGTTTTCCCCTGATACCTCCGTTCTTTCATCCGTTGGCTATAGCCAGCACTCTTGGAACCGAATTCAGGGCGTCCAGGAGTACGAGACGCTTCTCAGCCGAAAAAGAAATGCTGGAAATCCCGGGCCCTCAAGGAGGGTAAAACCTTTTGGTGCGAAAACTGACTCAGTTCCATGTCGAGAAGGTAGGTCGGAGCCTGATGTGGCAGATTTTATGGAAGAGCATCTTCGAGGTAGCAGAGCTGCTGGATACCCCGAAGATGGCACTATTCTGTCTGATTTGGACGCGGGTGGGGAGAATGAATTTGACAAGGCCGCTAGGATTTTTATGGCTGGTCGATTCAAACGGGATATGTTGCTTCATACCGTCAAAGGTGATTTTGAGGTTTTGAGTGACTTTTCCCGAACATATCACGAGGTGAGAATTTTGCCTTTTTCTTTCTTTAGAATCTCTAGTTTTCATTGATATTCGAAAATGTCTTGTAGGTCGGGGATTTGTTCGCCGTTCAAACATATCGTTTGGCGTTACTGGAGCAGGAATCACAGGATGCTCACGATGCGTGTGCTCAAATCCTTGTTGATAACCAAAATCTTCGGGCTCAGTTAGAAGAAAGCCAGCGGGAGTTATCTCAAGTTAAGAAGGAGCTTGAAAAGGCTAATACGAAACGTTCTTCCTCATTAGAAGAGGATTTGCTTGCGTCCGTTAAAGAGAGAAGTGCCCTTGAGGAGGAGCTAAAGAAAATAAAGATAGAACTTGATTTGGCGAAGCAAGATTCCGAGCGTGCATATGCCCAGGGTCGGGAAGAAGCCAAGATCCCTGCCATACGAGAATTCTTGGAATCTCCTGTCTTAGATCCTTTAGTTCAAAGAAAAACGGGAGAAATTCTTCAGACGATTTTTTATAAAGGGGTCCGACAATTGATCGCGGCCGAGAAAATTCCCGACGACACGGAGGAATACTTCAAGTATATGGACCCTTTCAAAAACGCTGAAGGGAAGGCTTATAAGACTTCTTCTCTCCCCACGACAAATACTAGCTGGCAAGAACATCGCTTTGCATCTTTGGTCGAAGAGTATGGTATTCCGATGCCTAACCCTGATGTGCTCGAGTACTCCTGCGACGTTCCTTCTAATACATCCGGCGAGGAAGACAAGGATGTCAACATGGGCAATGCCCCGGATAATGGAGACGGTCAATCTTTCGATCAAGCTGGGTAATTACCGAGCTTCAACGTATATATCGTTTGATCTTCAATTTAGCGAGTTACTGGGGTTAATTAGGCCAGAGGGGGCGAAATCAATTGTATTTACTCATGAGTTAGAAATCGATTGTATTTACTCATGCAACTCAATTTTGTAAACGAGTTGACTTTATATTCCTTGCTTTGATTCGTGTAACTCATGAATTCTAACTTTATAGATATCGATGATTTCTCATCCTTTCTGCTCGAACTTTATTTACCCGAGTGGGATTTTTCTTCATGGTCGCGTCGTTTCACTATCTCAATCGTAGTGCGTAGCGTCTATAAATATTGGGATCTCTTATCATTATTCACACGACATTTTTGCTTATAGAGATCGGAGCTTTTCCTGTATTTTGTGCATTTTCTGAATTCCTTAAGAAGTAAAGATCCTATCTTATCGAGCCCAGATTTACTTATTATGGAGAATGTGTTAGGCAAAGCTATCGACCCCAGGTCGATATTTGGTGGTTCGAAGAACAAGAAGTCGAACAAGGAACAAAAGGCTGACAAGGAGGTCAAACCCTCCAAATCCTCTTCTAAGACCTCTGCCTCTTCCCCAAAAGCACCTAAAGGTGGGGAAAATACGAAGGAGAAAGGTACCTCATCGAAGCAGAACAAGGGTAGCTCCAGCAAGTCCATTTTGGACGAAGAGCTCGAGGCTGAGCTCGGAGGTTCCTCCCCGAAAGCGATTGATTCTAAGAGTGAGGATCGTGTTCAAGAAAAGACTCCTGTTCCCTCTTCGAATAAGAGGCCTTATTCCGATGGGGTTACGCCCATTGAGGCTTTGCAAAATCTTGCTATTGGTGGCAAGTCATCCTCCGATGCTTCGATCGTTCCTCCTTCGGGGAATCCCAACAAAAAGTCCAAGTCAGAGACTGGTGGGGGGGCTTCCGTTGAAGCTTTAGGAATTGATAATCCTCCCCGACCCTTTGTCGATTCCTCTCCTCAGAAGGTTGCTTCTCCTCTGCGCGAGGAGTTGAAAGATGGATCTCCTTCTAAAGTTGATCCCATGGGTAACTTGTTGCAAGCTACCTTTACTTCTTCAGAGACTGATATACCCAAGGAAAGAAACATGTCCAAAGAGAGAAATATAGAAGAGTTGTTCGAGTCTGGGCAGTACTTCCTTTTTCAGGTGTGCACTTATCTATTCTTCCTTTTCCCCATATTTATATTTTTTTTTTTTTTTTTTTTTTTTTTTTTTTTTTTTTTAGCGCTGTTGATCCCTTTAATAGGCCGGACAAGACTTCATTGAGCTTAAAACATTTGCTGAGCGGGAGACCAGCCAGCGCGCTGCTATTTCTCTCGAGCTGGAGGAGAAGAAAGTTGAATTCGATCGCGTTCTCGCAGAGAAACTTGCTTTAGAGAGGGAGAAGACGGCTAACGAGCATGGAGGAGAGATACACAAGCAGTTGAAAGATAAACTCGAAGAACTGAAGAGTCTTCACGAGCAAGAGAAGCAAGATTTTACGCGTCGCGAGAAGGAGGCATATGATCGTGGATTTGAAGCAGGATGTGAGGCTCGTAATGCTGAGCTTCGAAAGATTCTTTCTGACAATAAGCTTGTTTAGATGTTGCCTTTTATTTACCCGGACTCGTAGTACACTGTTTTTATTTGTGCGATCCTGAATAATTTCCAGACATTGTTTTGTAAGGCTTGTAATAATTTACTTTCTTCTCGAATATCATGCTTTTCTTGTGTGTTCTTTCTTTGATCCTTTTTTGCTTGCTATCTTGATCTTTTGATCTTGGCGTAGTAATTCTGCTCCATTTCCAAAAGTAACTTCACCTTTTTTTTTTTTTTTTTTTTTTTTTTTTTTTTTTTTTTTTATTAATCTCGGGAATCGTAACGGTCGGCGCATTTACCGCTTTTATCTTAGCCGTTAGTATTATCAAATCTGAGTCGTCGATTGCCTTTTCCTTCCACTATATATAGTTCCGTATTCCCCTTCAAATTTTACACTTCAGTAACATTTCTGATTGGTCCTATGAATGAGATTTACTTACTCTGGCCATTATGTTCCGTTTGCCATCTTTGATTGAACTGTTCGAGTTTTTCCTTCGAACTATTTACAGACTTTGCTCTCTTCCGATGGAAACTTATTTCGACTAGGGTATCGACAGGCGAAAATAATTGCGACTGGGGTACCGGCAGGCGACCAGCTCTCTCTGATTTCAAGTCATTGAGGCGGGCTCGACCTCCTGTACTCTGATCTCCATCCAGTCGGGACAGTGGGTCTACTGCTGGAGGAGTTTTCCTGCTCTCGATCTCCACGTCTTCGAGGCTGCTTTCAAGATTACTACCTCCAGCTGGAGTTGCTTCCCTGTCTCTTGACTCGGGAATACGGTGACTTATCCTGCGCGGAAGGACCGGATGAGGAGTTGAAAACGGTGCATCCTTGTCTTCCCCGCTCGAGCGTTTATAGGAATAGTCTTCTGTAACGAGATTGTAAAATTTTTTGGATTCTGTTGTAATCATTCCTATGTAACTCATCTTTTGAAAGTTAATCGAATGAATATTTTTCCACAATGTCTTCTAATTAATTCCAACTTTCATAGTTCGCAGTTATAATAAGATAATCTCGGAAGACCACTCTAGATTTTTGCTCTGAGCTTTGCTATTCGAATTTTTGATCAACCGCCTTCCTAAGAACAAAAGCGAACTCCAAGCATTGTATTCCTTCGCTGATCGAAGAATTTACCGAAAGATAGTAGGAATTAGGTTTTGATAATACTATCATTGAAATTGATAATACTGCCGATAATGACAATCGATAACTCTGGCTAGCTTTTAGCGCTTAGAGAAAATTTTCGCTGTTTGCAACTGATAATGATGTAACATTCCCTTAGAAAATTTATATATATATATGTCTTAGATCGAGTTTCGATTGCGTAGAATTTTCATCCCAAAGCAATAATAAAGCAAATATTAATAACATTCGTGGTATTCGTCCTTTCCAGAAGGAATTCTTAAATAATTTCGGCCTGAGGGGTAGAGCGATGGCTTACAATTTTAGGCTTTTCCGAGCATTTTTAGCCTGAGGGTCATAGCAGAGGCTTTCACCCATTAATAATTTCGATCTAAGGGGCATAGCAGAGGCTTTCACCCTTAGTCGTTTTTAGAGCATTTTTAGCCCTTGGGTCATAGCGGAGGCTTTCACCCGATCAATAATTTCGATCTAAGGGGCATAGCAGAGGCTTTCACCCTTAGTCGTTTTTAGAGCATTTTTAGCCCTTGGGTCATAGCAGAGGCTTCCACCCATTAATAATTTCGATCTAAGGGGCATAGCAGAGGCTTTCACCCTTAGTCGTTTTTTAGAGCATTTTTAGCCCTTGGGTCATAGCAGAGGCTTTCACCCGATCAATAATTTCGATCTAAGGGGCATAGCAGAGGCTTTCACCCTTAGTCGTTTTTAGAGCATTTTTAGCCCTTGGGTCATAGCAGAGGCTTCCACCCATTAATAATTTCGATCTAAGGGGCATAGCAGAGGCTTTCACCCTTAGTCGTTTTTTAGAGCATTTTTAGCCCTTGGGTCATAGCAGAGGCTTTCACCCGATCAATAATTTCGATCTAAGGGGCATAGCAGAGGCTTTCACCCTTAGTCGTTTTTAGAGCATTTTTAGCCCTTGGGTCATAGCAGAGGCTTCCACCCATTAATAATTTCGATCTAAGGGGCATAGCAGAGGCTTTCACCCTTAGTCGTTTTTTAGAGCATTTTTAGCCCTTGGGTCATAGCAGAGGCTTTCACCCGATCAATAATTTCGATCTAAGGGGCATAGCAGAGGCTTTCACCCTTAGTCGTTTTTAGAGCATTTTTAGCCCTTGGGTCATAGCAGAGGCTTCCACCCATTAATAATTTCGATCTAAGGGGCATAGCAGAGGCTTTCACCCTTAGTCGTTTTTTAGAGCATTTTTAGCCCTTGGGTCATAGCAGAGGCTTTCACCCGATCAATAATTTCGATCTAAGGGGCATAGCAGAGGCTTTCACCCTTAGTCGTTTTTAGAGCATTTTTAGCCCTTGGGTCATAGCAGAGGCTTCCACCCATTAATAATTTCGATCTAAGGGGCATAGCAGAGGCTTTCACCCTTAGTCGTTTTTTAGAGCATTTTTAGCCCTTGGGTCATAGCAGAGGCTTCCACCCATTTGATAATAATAGACTCGGATAAGTATGGATAGGGAGATCGACAATATCAGGGAGAGGAGAACGAATATAAATATTAACAGGATCAGTTTTCCCTTGAATATATATCTCTAATCGAAGTAATTTTGATGGGAAAATAATCTTCCGCAATCACCAGAAAGAATCAATTATGGAGAATCAGTTAGTAGGGAATAACCCTAGACTTTGAACAATCCTCATAACTTAGTCGAGAGAATTCCTTGCTTGTAAGTTCCCAATTTTGATAAGTTTGACCTTTTCTAAACGGTCCCCGTTTTACCTGGAAATGCAACGGTCAACCAATCTTGTCCGCTCATTTTGCGAATTATAGGCCGTCGGATTCCTTTTGCTTTTCTCTATAAAAGGCTGTTATTTCTTTGAAGCCATTCCCTTCATTGTGCTGGCATTTCACCCGTTCCCTCATGGCGACTAAGGTTGTTATTTCCATAATTCGCTTATTCGAGGTCAGATTTCGAACGATTTTTAAGTGGAGGAAAATTCGAGCAGGAAGAATATTATTTCAACCTTCGTTTAGAGTATCGGCAGGCAAATATAATCTCCATCTTGAAGGCCAATACGCCAGACCTATGGAGCTAGTAAGTTGTGGCGTAGGTTTTCGATTAGGGACCTATTGCCACAATGCACTTAGGAAGACGTGCAGGGGTGGGAGTTCTGCAGAATCCATTTACCCGATGAATCTCACCCTTGAGTCTTCATCTTTGGAAAACCGTAAATAAAGATAAGAGCCTGCGGGTCCGAAGGAGATACCATGGTCGGAGCTAAATTATCCCGAGTAGACGATGGGACGGGAGACCGAAAATTTCATAGGATTGTAATAATGTACTGATGTGATGTAAAGGCTTATGCTACACTCGATATGTATTTCCCCTACCCTGTATTTTTCCGAGATGGTATAAATACCTTACTTCTTTGTTTTTGTTGATATCATTTAATATAACTAGATAAAGATTTATCTTTCACAATTCCATCTCGATCTTCCAATATCGACCAAGAAATAATAGAATAACGCTTGTCAGATTGAATAATGAATAAGTATCTTAGCGGTCCTAAAATTGATAAGGGAAACCGTGCCGTAAATTTTCTCTCACTGCTGAATTTCCATAATTGCATAGCTTCCAAGTCGAGAATTCTGTTCGACTGAACCGATTATATTCCTTCTCAGTTGGCAGCGCAAAAGCATAGCAATAGTTACTTGAGTGTAAAAACATCCGAAATAACCGAATATAAATCCGACATGCCGTCCTTCGATAATAGTGTTATGAATACATCGTAAAATTCGGTAGAATGTTGTAATTCTTTCATACTCATTGTTGAATTGCGTGTCCTTCGTTACCAAACAGGTCCCTATTTCTCGGGAAATGTAACGGTCCTTCCATTTAATGCGGACATCCAGATCATTTATGGAAAGTTATCTGGGCCGTTGATTTTAACTTCCCTACCCCTATAAATAGGTCATTTCGTGTATACCACATTTCTTGCTTTTTTCCTTATGCCCCATCCGATCAGCATGGGTCGATATCTAGATTTGATTCGCATAATGTCCGGAATAAAAGAGTTTGAGATTAGAGTTCGGACTTTATTCTTCGATCTTGTTTCCTTTCAGATGAGCTTTTCGCTTAGAATATCGACAGGCAAAAGAAATTGCGCCTAGAATACCGGCAGGCAACCCGTTTTGCCTGACATATCTTGTCTGGTGCGGGTTAGAATTCTGGTATTCTGGGGCAGTACCCGATCGGACAGCTGGTTATTCCGAGAAGAGTTCTTTAATTCTGAGGCATCAGCTTCCTCGAGGGCTTTCTTACTAGGTAGTTTCCTCGAGTTCTCTTGGAGTGCCTCTTGTTGGGATAACCCTTTGCTGCTCCGGTTCGAAATAACCTGTAAAGATGATTGAGTGTTTCAATCATTGTTTACAGAAGAAGACCTAAGGTCGGTCTGCTTCTCCGGCGAGGAGCTCCAATCCGGCTTCTATCCAGCTCGAGGGCGGACGTGCGACACGTTGCTAGTGATTGGCAAGAAAGATCATTGCTGAGTTCTGGATCTGGGGCGCTTTTCAGAAACGAAGATCGAGCACCTAATAGGATAGGTTTTCCTTACAGAATTTTGTAATAGGGCAGGAAAGATTGTACTGCATTTCTTGAGCCCGAAAGTCCTTCGGAGCTTTACTTTGTAACTTGTTTGAAGAATTTCAATGATCAAGTTTTATTTGTAATCGAATCCTCTTATTAGAATTCCTTTATTGGTCGTAGCGATAATCCAACATACCCTTTATAAGTTTGAGAACTCATCTGATCGATTGTAAATATTCAAACAATCAGTTTAACCCGGCAAACTTCGAGAAAAATACGAATAGTCGATCGATAGTATATAGAGACTTTGCCAATGATCTTTAAGATAATCGATTCGAAGGATTCGCCATTGAAGTTTATGAATGCGAAGAACGAAAAATAAATTTCGATCGTTAATATCGAACTGCAACTTAATGTAAATGAATGAGCCATGCGTCCATAGGCTGGACCATTAACTTTGCCAACTAACATATAGGCCTTTATCTCTGAAATGACGTAGGGTCGATCAATTCGCCTCGGAGAATGAACAATGAAGTTTCAGATTAGTAAAATCTTCAGCTGGCATACATATTTCTCCTCGTAGTAGGCATATTTCGATCTAATACTCGAATAAGGCCCCACGGTGGGCGCCAATTGATCTTACGTGGTTTCGTTTAGTTCGATCAAGGGTGGGACGTATGATTACGATAACGATAATTAAATAAATAAAGTGAAGTAAAGATCAATGTAATTGTATTCGAATTGAATGAGTACAAGTACAAATATTCGAAGGCCCTATTCGAGCATTATTGGATGCCGTACAAGCTAGAGGGTGAAACATGTATAATAAGTCCTATACTAATTGACCGAGCTGCGGTCTCCAGATTCCAAAAAAATCATCCCCCAGTGTAATAAATGCATGGAGTATTTATAGCCAGATTTGAGGGCTTGGGCCTGGGCTCGGCCCAACAGTGTCCTTCGATCTATAGCGACCTTATGAGCTCGGATCGATCATTTTCATACTTTGATTCATCTTTTGATCCCTGGCGACAGGGTTCATAGTTATTCGGACCGCGTTAAGGCCTAAGAACAGGGGAACCGAATTACCCCTCATCATCTGCTTTAAACCATAGAGGGATTTCTGTAATATACATACATTTTTAACAGAACCAGTAGTTTTAGAAAAAAGATATCATAAGGGAAGGTCCATGTAGACCTCCTCATCCAAATCAGGGCCGGCCTTATGCCTAGTCCAACTAGGCAATTGCCTGGGGCCCCCAACCCATGTATGTATTAATGCATGTATATATTACCTAGCCCAACCCAAAATGAAAAAAAAAAAATATATATATATATATATATATATATATATATATATATATATATATATATATATATATATATATATATATTGGCCCAACTAGTGAACCTTGGCAGCTGTTACAATAAATCAATAATAGTGAGATTAAAAAAAAAAATTCAAGAATTCAAGAATCCATGGTCAATCAGCGACACCGTGCCACCAGCAAGCACTGCACCACGGCCAGTAGATTTATCGCCTCAGTTCACCCCATCCCCGCGCGTGCCCACACCGGCCGAACCTTCACCGGACTGCCGCCGTAGGGCCCCGATTTTTTACTTCGCCTAGGGCCCCAAAAAGTCTTGGGCCGGCCCTGATCCAAATCACCATATAAGAAAGCATTGTTAATATCAAGTTGACAAAGTGACCAATTTTTGGCTGCTGCCAAAGCTAATAGGACTTTAACAGTAACCAACTTAGCAACAGGGGAAAATGTTTCAGTATAATCCATTCCCTCTTTTTGTGTGTAGCCCTTGGCAACCAACCTTGCCTTATACCTATCAATAGTACCATTAGGATTTCTTTTAATTTTATAAACCCACCTGCAACCAATGGACTGTTTGCCAGGGGGTAAAGGAACTATAGACCAAGTATTAGTTTCCACCTAAAGCTTGTAACTCAGAATGCATAACATCCCTCCAATGCTTATCAGTAACAGCCTGATGGTAATACTTAGGCTCTATTTTAGTAGAAACATTTAATATAAGACTTGTATGTATCTGAAAGATTGTCATAGGTTAAAACTTTACCGAGTGGATATCTAGTAGGAAAAGTAACATTGTTACAATGAAAATCTGAAAGATAAGCAGGCTTTTTAATTAACCTAGTAGATTTTCTAACAGGTAGAGTAGAAGTATTAGTTTCAGTAGGTAATGGATCAATCATAACATCAGGAATAGACTCCTGTTCATAAGACTGAAAATCAAAATATTAGTACTAGTGAAATAATCAGAAGACTCATAAGGAAATATATTATCAGAAAAAGAATCCTTAGGAGTTTTATCAAAGACAATAGTATGAAATGGAAAAATATGTTCATGAAAAACAACATCTCTAGAAATAAACACTTCTTTGGAATTAATATCATAAAGTTTATAACCTTTAATTCCAAAGAGGTATCCAAGGAAAACACAAACTCTGGCCCTTGGGTCAAGTTTGGTTCTTCCTTGTTTTAATGTTGAGGCAAAAACCAAACAGCCAAATGTTTTTAAAAAAATCCACCTTTTGATTATAAAGTAAATTAAAGGGACATTGAAAATTTAAAAGTTTAGTGGGAGTTCTGTTAATAAGGAATGCAGCAGTAGCTACACACTCAGTCCAAAAAATAGTAGGCACTTTAGATTCAAAGAGTAAAGCTCTAGCAATGTTCAACAAGTGCTGGTGGTTCCCCTCCACAACAGAGTTCTATTGTGGAGTTTCCACACGAGTAGTGGTGAATAATCCCAAGATCATTGAATAAGTCAATGAAGGATAATTCAGGAGCATTATCACTCCTGAAAACCTTTACATAAGCATTAAATTAGTTTTGAACCATTTTTAAAAAATTAGGTAAGATCGTTCTAATGTCAGATTTTTTAGTTAAAAAACAAACCCAAGTAAACCTGGAATAGTCATCAATTAAGGTAGCAAAGTACTTATAACCATTAAAAGAAATAGTGTGAAAAGGCCCCCATATATCACAATGCAGTAATTCAAAAGGAACAGTAGAAACAGTAGTAGACTTAGGAAAGGGTAATCTTTTATGCTTAGCCAAAGGGCAAATATAACAAGGCTGATTATTACAATTGTTTGACAAATCTAAATTCAAATCCTGTCTAAGTAGGCTTAGTGTTTTGAGAGGCAAGTGTCCAAGTCTTCTATGCCATGTAGTATAGGAAACCTTATTACAAAAAACAGAAATAGGCTGTGGTTTCAGAACATATAGGCCTTGATGTAGATCACCCCTTCCAATCATCTTCTCTTTGAGATCCTGAATGATGAAGGAAGTGGGTGTAAATTTAACAACTAAATTGTCTACCTTGAGGAGTTCACTAACAGAAATGAGATTAAATTGAAACTCAGGCACATAAAAAACATTTTTAAGAACTAAGTCAGAACATATAGGAATATAACCTATTTGAGAGACTAGAATGCTAGTGGTATTAAGAAGAATAACAGTAGCATTATGAATATCATGTAAAGAGGAAAATAAGTTTTTATTGTTACCTATATGTTTTGAAGCACCAGAATCTAAAATCCAATGATTTTGAAAGAAAGAAATATGTACATTAGATTTAGAACAAATACCAGTAACACATGTAATGTGAGTAGAGTTAATAGACTGAGATGTTTGATTTTGTGAAGAAGTCTGAAGATGTGTGGAGAACATGTTCATTAACTGTTGGCATTGTTCTGAGGTGAAATTCTGCAGTAATGGAGTAAAGTTATTAGTACTGTTGTCAGTAGGAGAATATGTATTCTAGGGTTGTGAGTTAGGAGTAGACTGTGGTGTAAAATCTGAAAATTGATTGATGGAATTGGACTGCAAGTTTTGTTTGGGTTTGAACTGATAGCCAGGGGGTATCCATGCAATTTGTAGCATTTATCTATTGTATGCCCTGGAATATTACAGTGTGCACATATAGGTTTAGGTTTGGTTTTGAAGTTGTTGGTAGTTTGGGAAGTTTTGAACTGATTATAAGGCCTGTTGGAGGTGTTTGCTGTTTGAGAGGTTTTAGTAGCAAAGGCCAATGATGAAGATAAATCTTGGTTGAATATTTGGCCAACCATTTTCTGTCTTTCTGCCTTTGTGGCTAAAGAAAAGACTTTGCTGATTGGAGGTAATGGATCCATTAAAAGGATCTGTTCCCTAGTGTTTCAAATGAAGGGTTTAATCCCATAAGAAAAGCCATCACATATTCTTCCTAATTGTGGCTATGTATCCTGTGTGCATTTCCACAGTCACTAGGACAATTTACCATAACAGGTCTGTAATTGTGTAATTCATCCCAGATGGATTTCAACTTGGTAAAATATATGTTAATTGTCTGGTTGTCTTGAGTAAGGGTGGCCAGATCTCTGCGGAGTTGGAACACCCTGGGGCCATTGCTCTGCTGAAAACGTGTCTTTAAATCCTCCCAAATGTCTTTTGCAATAGTAGAGTAGAGTATACTGGAATGAACATCAGACGAAACTGAATTTAGTATCCAAGAAACAACTAAATCAATGTTTCTTGGCCAAGCATCTTGTAATATAGGATCTGTATGTCCTGGATCAGAAAAAGTGCCATTGATGAACCCTATTTTGTGTTTGACATTTAGGGAAAGGGACATGGAGCGTGCACAAGAAGCGTAGTTATCCCCAGTCTGATGGGGGCTATTTCGCACCCTTTATAAAACTCGGATCGACTTAAGGATATCAGATCGGTTCGATCATACTAGCTCATCCGGGGCCATCCATCGACCCGATCGAAGACGCTTCTCCTCGGCGACCAGACTATATTCCTGGCTTGAGAGGGACAGTTATACCGAGTCCTATTAGGACTATGTTTCCTTGTAAAACTAGGGTTTGTATCATATAAATACCTAGTTAATCATTGTATTAGGGACGATATACATACTAAACTGACGCCTACATACTTGGGCTATCAAAGAACATCATAGAAAAGTTTTTGCTATACTATATTACTCATTAACTCCATCGTTGTCTTGTTGACCTTTTTGTTCTTTTACTTAATTGTTCTTCCTTGATATTGATCCATCCTGGATAAAGTAACAGAGCCCTATAATTAATATAAAACCTGATCTCCTAATCACATCATATTGATTTAATATTAACCTACGAAAAATGGTTAAATCAGTTGGCGCCCACCGTGGGGCTAGGTTAATTATTCGATCGACATATGGCTCGCCCAAGGAAGAGCGCACGTAATGGGGCAAGAAGTAACACAACTAACCCCCATAACACGTCTGAGAATCCAGAAGGCAATACTAATAATAACGCCCCTGTAAACAACGACAATTTGCAGGAACATCTTCAGAACCAGCAGGAACCGCAAGGGATCCCTACTGGTACGATACCGGAAGAACCTATAGCTCCAGCGATCCCTGTTCCCCTCTCAAACGTTCAGGAGAAGTTGCGACAGATTGCTATGCTTTTTAAACCGCTCAGCCCAGAGGAACTACTGGTACTCGAGCAGGTTCCTCGAAACCCTAGAGCTACTAGGGCAAATCCAATTTACAGGACGCCGAGGCAAAATGATCAAATCTCTCAACAAGTTGATAGCCCGGTAAGCGAGCAGCGATCATTACACAGTCCGCAAAAGGGGAACTCAAAACCCTCCGATAACAACCTCCGAAGAAAACCGAGTCAAAGGAGACCGCAGTCGGGACGCAGCGGGTCTAAGGAACATACCATAATCCCCATCGAGGATGACGTAAGCGATGCAATCCCAGATCGACCACGAACTATGCGCTTCTCGGAAAGAGAAATCGAAAAGATGGTACAGGAACGACTTGACCAACGCTTACGATCTGTTCAAAACCCATGGGCCAGAACCACGAAACTCCAGGAGAGCTTAGCGGCATGCTCTCCCTTCTGCAGAGAAATAAAAGAGGCACAGTCGACCGGACAGGTTCCAGTAGACTACCCAGATACGACGGAACCACTGATCCAGATGACTATATTTTTAGCTTCACAAACATAATGAACTTATATGCTCACTCGGAATTCACCGCTAAGTTAATGGTGACCACGTTAGAAGGAATTGCTTTGGACTGGTTCGCAAAGCAACCAGCCAACTCCATATCCAGTTTTCGGGAATTGTGCAACAAGCTGACACAGCAGTTCGCTAGTCAGAAGAGACAAAAACTTCCAATGAGCTATTTAGGAACCATTTATCAACAAGAGGCCGAATCCCTAAGGAACTGGTTGGCAAGATTTAATGTGGAATTGCTCAAAATCGATTCCCCAAATATCGATTACATAATCTCCATTCTCTTCGACCTCACGAAGATTAGGCAGTTTGGAAATGCCCTCAGCCGAAAGCAACCAAGAACATTCGCTGACATCATGAGCTTGACATCTAAATATATGACCCAGGAAGAGATGAATTCTTTTAAAGATAAGAACAAAAATAAAGTTACGACCTCAGGCTCCAAACGGCAAGATAGAATTCCTGCCCAAAGATCCATGGACTATGAACGGTCTTTTAGAAAAGGCAACGTCTTCCAGCGATTGGAATACAATAAAAACGACCAGGACAGATGACCCAACATCTATCAAAGACCTAGAACCGCCGAGCCGGCAATCCGGAGCAGGGTTAATCAAGTAGAACACCCAAGGCTAACTGTTCCGATAGAAGAAATCTTGGCTGTACTAGAAAGGAATAATTGGATCCCGGAGGCAAAGAGAATCAATCAGCCCAGACCAGGTGCACGAAACTATGAGCTATACTGCAAATATCATCGGGCACATGGGCATCTCACTGAAGATTGCTTTCACCTTAAAAGAGAAATTGAAAAACTGATCGAACAAGGAAAACTAGATGACTATTTAGAGCGGGATAACCGCAAGAGAGGAAGAAGTAGGAGCCCTCGGAATAATAATCAAAGAAGGAATTTCCATCGAAGGTCAGTTTTCTTTGCTTGGCAACACTACCAGCTTTATACGAACAACATAAATATGACGTGGATTATCTTGAAAATAAAGCGAATCGTGATATGAAGAAAATGTTTAAGAAACTTGAATCCAGAGTTGTTGGATAAGGATGAAGATGAAGGCACTGAAGACAAAGTTATAAGGGAGGTTTTGATGCATTGCAAAACTTCAAATTCTGCTTAGTATGGAGTAACTTAGTTGATGATCCCTTTAGAAGGAATTTTGACTAAGTATAAGAAGACATCAGAAGAGTCAATATTTCAAGGTCTAAGACTTCTGATCTGCTGAAGGAAAGTTATCAGACTGATGAAGATCAGCCGACTCAAATCAGATTTGTTCAAGTTTGGGATCAGCTTAGTTCGCCATCAGACTTGCACTTCCGTCAGCCAAGTGGAAAGGATCATAAAGTCTACCCAACGGTAATAAATGCCCCTGGAAGTAATAAATGCTGAAGTACAAGGATATTAAAGACAAATGATTGAAGAAATGCTTCGCATCAGCTGGGTGCATTTAATGCTGCCTGCAGAATAGTACTGTTGACAGTACGGACATACTGCAAAAGAGCCGTTCGCGGATTTTAAGGACCAGTACTCGAGGAATTTGAATCTTGTCTCTCTTCAACGGACATTTTTCAAACCTCAAGTATAAATAGCTGAAAGAGACGAAGAGAATAGAAACAACACACTATCTGAGAGAAATTTTCGAAGCAGAATTCTTTAAGTCTCAAGAACAGCTAACTCATCAGCTTAGTCATTTGTTGACGAAAAGCGAAGTTGAAGAACAAAGCTAAATACATCTTCTGAGTGAATTTGTAAAACAGAGTGTTGTGAGAAGTAGATATCCATCTAAGTGAGTGATATTACTTCAGAGAGTAGGATTTCTTTGTGATTTCTTACTGCGCACTTACGGCCTGTTCATTTGTTGATCGGCGTAAGCAGAGTGTACTGGTTACTTTGTGTTTCTAGTATAACTAGGTTATGGAGTACTACAAGACTTGTTGGTCCCAAGTGGTCAGATGAGGTCTAGAGGGGGGGGGTGAATAGACCTCAGAAAATTTTTGAACTTAAAAACTTTTCAGTCTTCTGTCAGCAGACTAAGCTGATGAAGAACAGTAAGCAGACTAGTCTGATCGTGAACAAATCTTGAGCAGACGACTGACCACTCTTCTTACAGTAACTTAGCTGTTTTTCAGCAAAACAGTTTTTTCAAAGAGTATACTTGCAGCGGATTGTTTTAAAGTGTTTTTCACAAGTAGACTAAGTTCTAAAAGATTTTATCCCCAGTTTTTCAAACTCCTTATAAAATCTTTTGTTTGATTCAAAGTGTTTAAAATGCAAACTTTAAATATGCAAGAAAACTTTAAATGCAAGATAACACAAAGAATTTTTATAGTGGTTATATGGATAAAAATCCTTTAGTCCACTCTTCCAGATCACACAGATTCTGGGTTATACTATAATCACTTAGATTACAATATTTCTCCACTTACACCTAAACAACTAATGAGAAGGCTGTAAGCTCACAATAGGAATTCACAAAGAAAACCTATCCTCTGAAGTAGAATCACTCACAAAGACGGATTCTAACTTCGCACAACACTCAGCTATTACAAAATCACTCAGATAATGTTTTTTCTGATTTCTTCAACTTGGTTTCTGTCAACAGATGACTTCCACCAGACGAGTGAGCTGTTCGAGCTTTTGAGACTTAGAAAAATTCTGCTTCAAAATCAAATCTCTGATTGTTGTTGTGTGTGTCTCTCTTCGAACTTTGCTCTATTTATACTTGGATTTGAATTTATGACCGTTGAAGGAAATCACATCTTCAAATCCATCTTCAGCTCTTTTGAAACGGCTCCCTGCAGCAATCGTACAGTGTACAGTACCTTTCTGTCCATCGCATTTAATGCTGCATTTAATGCACTCTGCTGATCCGAGGATATCTTCAATCATTTGCCATTACTACCCTTCTCTTACAGCATTTATTACGCCAGGTGCATTTATTACCGTTGGACTAATCTCTTGATCTCTTCTACTCTGCTGATCAAAACGACTCTGCTGATAGATACTCTGCTGATCAAATACTGAACTAATCTGATTTGACTCGGCTGATGACCTACCCTTCTGTTCGCTGTTTCAGCAAGAGATCACTAGTCTTCTGAGCTTTGAACTTTGAACTCTTCTGATGTCTTCTTTTACTTGTTCAAAATTCTTCTAAGGGAACTAAGCTTTCCATACTTAGCTGATTATGATGTTTTGGAAATCATCAAAACCTTCCCTTAATTTCTTGTCTTCTTTCATCTTCATCTTCATCCAACAATTTCCCCCTTTTTGATGATGACAAAACTTCAGCTAAGTACCTGTACCTAAACTAAAGTTTTGATCCTCAAAAATTTCTGAGATAGAAATAATCTGTTGGATTAAAACTTGCAATTTTATAGATAGTGAACTGATTACATATTACAAGTTTGTTCAGATGATATGAAAAAAAAATTACAAGGATTTTAAGATAAAGTAAGGTCTAGTCTAAACTAGTCTTCTTCTTTCTTTTCTTCTTCAGCTTCCTTGTCTTCTTTTTCTTCTTCAGCAGGTTTGGAAGTTCCAACTTCCAATTTCTGCTTCAACAGCTCTAACTTCTTCTTTTTAGTATCAGGATCAAGCTGTTCTTCAGCTGAATCCTTAGCAGCAGCTATCTCCTTATCAGATTTAGCTTTTGCTTCAGCTTCAGTTTCTTCAGCTATCTCCTTATCATCTTCTTCTTTTTCTGTGATCTTTTCATCTGCTGATCTGCTTGTGCCTTCATTTGCTGCTTCATTCCTATCATTTTCATCAGCAGACTCTTCTAAGACTTCGTTCCTTCAGCATCGTCTTCAGCTTCCAATACAAGAGAAGTTCCAACTCTTTTCTGTCCAAATATCCTCTCTTCCCCCTTTTTGTCATCATCAGCAGGGTTGATTTGATAGTTTGGTAAGATTGGAGTAATTAGAAGTGAATCACAGAGAAGCTTGATGTTCTCTTCCATAGCATTAATCTGAGCTTGTTGTTTAAGTTGATTGGCCTTAACAGTTTTGACTTCCTTGAGCAAGTCTTCTCCTTGATCACCCAATTGAATTTGAGATCCCAAAATCCAATTTGATGAAGCAGTGAAGTCTTTCATCATGTTGCCCATGACTTCATCTTCTGCTTGGAGAGCCAATTCAACAGTTTGTTCAATCTGCTTCCAACCTTCAGTAGTGCTCTGAGTCCGTCTTCTAAGAATATCCATATCCTGACAGATGGATTTAACATTATGAGCAGTGTCTTCTATCAGATCTGTTGGGACAACAGCAGCTTTCTGAACTGGTTGTTTAACAGCAGCTATCACTTCTGCAGCTAATTCTTTCTTCATATCCTTCAGAGAATTGGTGATCATTTGCTGGATGGAGTCCAACAGATTTGTCTGAACACCATGAGAAGTTGAAGGCATATCTGAAGTAGCAGCAGGTGTATCTTCCATGAGTTGCTCTGATGGTTGATTTGTTAATGCAAGAGATTGATCTGCTGGTTCATCAGCATGGCTCGGAGTGCTTTCCTTCTCCTTAGCTTGATCATCTCCTTCAGCAGCAACTTCTTTTTCCTTTAGCTGATCTGCTGGAATTTCTTCTTCCTTCTTTGATTCATCAGCAGCATCAGACTTATCATCCTGCACTTTGTCTTGATCAGATGGGTCTGATGTACCCTCAATTTGCTTTGGTTGATCAGAGGACTCTGCTCCTTCCTTATCAGCAGGTGATATAATCTTCTTGACAGTTTCAACTGTCCTCATCAATCCTTCATTGTCCACTGCTGACCTGTTAGAAATCCAAGTAAAGTTATCAAGAGGAATGAAAGTAGATGATGGTTCCTCAGGCAACTCTTCATAGGGTTTGATGTTTGGACCATAGACAATGTGTTTGATGTTTGGAAGTGGGACCAGTGAGCTTGGTTGTCCTCTTAACTTCCTTGCTTTCTTTGCCCAAAGCTCCATTGCTTGAGCAATAGCCAACTTGATAGATCTTTCTTTGAGATCTACTGAGTCATCAAAATCCTCAGAAATAGACGCAAAGATCTTCTTGGCTTCTTCCTTGACTATGTGACATATCCTCATCCTTAATCTGTCCAGAAAGAATTCTGAATCAAGTGCTTGAATGAGTGAATTTGTCTCAAGCCACTTAAGTACCCAGTCTTCTGTAGCCTTGAATTCTTTCCATTTGGCCATTTCAGCAGGACTCTTTGTTAATCTGAATTCCCTCCATCTGTTGTATTTAATCTTTTCAGAATGGAAGAGTGTCAGACGGTTGACCCTTTCATTTTCAGCATCAAGTCTTCTGAGAAATTCTTCAAAAATTGCAGGATCTTCCCTAACAATTTCAAGAGATAGTCTGATTTCTTCTCTTTTCTTTGACTTTATCTTGGGTGCAGGCATAGCTGGGATTGGTTTGTTTGGATCCCTTGGTTCACCAATAGCTATCCCACCAGTATGCTGATGTCCATGAGCATCCTTGATGCTTGCTTCAATAACAGCAGCCAACTCTGCTGCCTCAATAGCATCTCTCTGCTCTTGAGTCATTTTGCTGGCTTCTTCCTCCAGCCTTTTTAATTCTAGGCTTTTCAGCCTATCCTCTTCTGCTTTCTCTGCAGCTATCCTTTGCTTCTCAGCATCATCTAACTTTTTCTTTTCTGCAGCAGTTACATAAGTAGCAATCTTCCCAGTCCTTCTTCTCCTTGATTCAGGACTCTCAATTGCTTGAAGAGGAACTGCAGCAACTGGAGTAGGATGCAACAGAGGTGCATCTCCTTCAAGTGTTGAACTAGTCTGCTGTACATTTTGAACTTCAGCAGATAGTGCAGCAGATGAGTCTTCTGTTGGTACTCCAATTTCAGAGATAACTTTAGCTTCAGCAGCAGCAGCTTTAGCAGCTTCAACAGCAGGTTCTTTAATTGTTAATGGCCTTTCTGCTTCTGTTGTTGTTTCTCTTACAGTTGCAACAGGTTCTTCAGAGAAATTTACCTTTCTCTTTGCCTTGGACTTAGGAATTTTCTTGGCAGGAGGGTTTGCAACAGGAGGTCCCCTTGCCTCACTCCTAGTCCTCAATCTCTTCAACCTTTGAATAGGAACTTCTTCATCAGACTCTGTCTTTTCAGATGAAGAGCCTGTCTCCATGTTCTCAACTTCAGCTGTGAAGTCATCTATCACCTTTTCAGGGATTTCAAATTCAGGTTGTGCTGATCCAGCCACAACAGCAGACTGTGCTGTTGGCTCAGCAGATTGACTTGTCTGACCCACCTTCTTGCTCTTCTTAGAAGGGGTCTTTTTGGATTTTGCAGGAGCTTTTCTTTTAGGTTTATCCACTATTTGTCTGACTGGCTCATAGAGTTTGAACTCTTTACTACCATGAGTGGGCTTCCCACCACCCATAGGGCATTGCAGGGATGCAAACAGATTACTAAGTAAAATAGCATGAGAATGTCTCTTATCACTTAGTAACTCATAAACATGAGCAGCCCAGTTAACCTTTAGGCCGTAGTAAATACACACCATTGTGTGATATCTCCTTCTGGGTAACCCGTCCAGAGAGCTTGTGCTGCAATCCAGTATCTTGGCAATAATATCAGCAAACCTCTGATATTCACCCTTCAGCTGGGTCTTCATCAAAGTCCCAGTCATCTCCTCTCCTTCCTTAGCACAAATAGACCAAAATTCCTCTTCCTTTTCAGACCCAAGGTCTGTCACATCTCCTCCCTTGTTCGTCAGCTTATAAATTTCACTAAGAACAGCAGCAGATACAGCAATTTTCTTACCACCAATGACAGCAGTCATAACAGTGTCATCACTGTTGAATTTTCTGGTCATGTAGAAATGATAAACATCATCTAAGTAGACTCTTTCTTCGTGAGCTTCTAGAACAGGAACTAACAATGATTCTTTGATCTTTTCCAGTAATGAACGCATCAAATCAGTGCCAGAGAAATGGAATTTGCTGTAGTTGAAGTACCTTCCCTCAATAATCTTGTCCATTTCAGAGATTAGTGAGTAGATTCTGCAAAAGAACAGTAAACTTTCGAAGCAATAGGGTTTGAGAGTTAGAGAGTTTGAGAAATTTTGAGTGCGTAAGACGACTGTACTGTTTAGATCGGATTTTATAGGTTTCCTTTTGATTAGGTTTCCGTGATTTATCTGAACCGTTGATCTAATCTGACAGTTTTAAATCGTGTGGTTATGAGAAGCGGATTTCAATTTTATTATTTTAATGTCAGATGGGCGGGAAACTCTATCGACACTAATCTGTTACTTATAAAAGCGCGTTTCTTATGATACGATTTATGACCATGCTTATATAAGATATCAGATGAGTAGAGTTTAACTTATCTGACAGACGAGTGATCTGTTATCTGATATTACTAGAGAATGCCAATAGCTAGTAATCTTCCTCTGCTGTTTGTCAATCCAGCAAGATAAAATAATCTTCAGTCTTCAAGAATTAAGAACAGATCTTCAGATAATATAACTTTCACTAACTGACATTAACAGATTTCATCTTTAGAACAGAAGTACCGCTAGTCTTACACGTTCCCCCTGTCTTTAAGAATCCATAAGCTAACTAGTCTGTTGAAAGTTAATTCTTGAATATAATAACGGATAACTAAGCTGTTGAACTCCAGTCTTCTGATGAGTTCCCCCTCAGCTTATGCATCCAATTTAAGTAGTCCTAACTCAGCTCTTAGAGTTGAGAACCTTGCTTCACTTAGAGGTTTAGTGAAGATGTCAGCAATCTGATTGTCAGTATGAACATACTCTATCATAACATTGCCTTTTTCCACATGATCTCTAATGAAGTGATGCTTGATCTCTATATGTTTAGTCCTTGAATGACTTGTAGTATTCTGAGTAAGTGAGATTGCACTTGTATTGTCACAATAGATTGGAATTCCACTGATTTTAATATTGTAGTCTTCTAGTTGATGCTTCAACCAAAGTATCTGTGCACAACAAGCTCCAGCAGCTATATATTCAGCTTCAGCAGTAGATATAGAAACTGAGGTTTGTTTCTTACTCATCCATGAGATCAGACGACTACCTAAGAACTGACAAGCACCTGTTGTGCTCTTTCTGTCAATCTTGCAGCCAGCAAGGTCTGAATCTGAATAACCAATAAGCTCAAATCCAGATTCTCTAGGATACCACAATCCCAATTCTTGAGTGCCTTTAACATATTTCAATATCCTCTTGGCAGCTAAGAGATGAGATTCCTTGGGGTTTGATTGAAATCTTGAACAGACTCCAACTGAGTACATTATGTCAGGTCTGCTTGCTGTTAGATATAACAGTGACCCTATAATGCCTCTATATTTGGTTATGTCCACTGATTTGCTATCTTCATCTTTATCCAAACGAAGACTTGTAGACATAGGAATAGTAGCAGTAGAGCTAGTTTCCATACCAAACTTCTTGAACAGATCTCTTGTGTATTTTGCTTGATTTATAAAGATTCCATCAGGTAGCTGTTTGACTTGTAAACCAAGAAAATAATTAAGTTCACCCATCATGCTCATTTCAAACTTATTCTGCATCAGCTTGGAGAACTTATCACACATCTGTTGGTTAGTTGAACCAAAAATAATATCGTCCACATATATTTGCACAATTAATATATGATTCTCCCATTCAATTGTGAACAAGGTTTTATCTACCTTACCTTTGTGAAATCCTTTAATTAAAAGAAAATCAGATAGGGTATCATACCATGCTCTTGGAGCCTGTTTCAG
This sequence comes from Penstemon barbatus, assembly GCA_003313485.2. Taxonomy (NCBI): domain Eukaryota; kingdom Viridiplantae; phylum Streptophyta; class Magnoliopsida; order Lamiales; family Plantaginaceae; genus Penstemon; species Penstemon barbatus. The sequence continues at coordinate 33,679,683 of CM064881.1, forward strand.
TCCATAGAGGGCTTTCTTCAGACGATATACTTTGTCCTCTTCTTGATAGACTTCAAATCCAGGAGGTTGTTCAACATACACTTCTTCTTGCAATTCTCCATTGAGAAAAGCAGACTTCACATCCATCTGATAGACAGTGAAGTTCTTGTAAGCAGCATAGGCAAGAAACAGTCTGATTGCTTCAAGTCTTGCTACTGGTGCAAAAGTTTCATCAAAGTCAATTCCTTCTTCTTGACAATAACCCTTGGCCACTAGTCTTGCTTTGTTTCTGGTAACAATACCATCTTCATTCATCTTATTTCTGAAAACCCACTTAGTGCCAATTACCCTTTGATGACTTGGTCTAGGAACTAAGTACCAGACTTCATTCCTCTCAAATTGATTCAATTCTTCTTGCATCGCTTCTATCCAGAAGGAATCATTTAGAGCTTCTTCAATTTGCTTAGGCTCTATTTGAGATAGAAAGGTGACAAACATAGCATCTTGTGCAGCAGCTCTTCTTGTTTTCACTCTATCTAATGGATCACCAATCACCAACCCTGGTGGATGGTTTCTGAGCCATCTGAGATCAGGTTGCAGGTCTGAATGTTGTCCTCTGTTTTGATCTTGCAACACTACTGTTGGAGTTGCAGTAGTAGTCTGTTGAACATTTGCAGTCTGTTGAACAGTCTCTGGTCTGTCAGCTGTTTGCAACTCGTCTGTTAGACAATCAGCACTGTGATTTTGAACAGCACTTGAGTTATCAGCTGAATTTAGATTAGGTAGTATGATGGGAACATATTCTTCATTTCTTCCAATGTCTAACTTCTGTAGAACAGTAGACAGATCTTGATTTGCACTTTGATTCTTTTCAGAAGATTGACTTGGCTCATCAAATACTACATGGATAGATTCTTCTATTAGTAATGTTCTTTTATTGAAAACTCTATAAGCTTTACTAACAGATGAGTATCCTACAAAAACAGCTTCATCAGCCTTTTCTGCAAATGCAGTAAGGTGATTTTTCCCATTATTCAATACAAAACATTTACAACCAAAAATCTTAAAGTAATGAATGTTTGGTTTCCTGTTGTTCCAAACTTCATATGGAGTCTTGTTCTGATTTTTGTTGATCATACATCTGTTCTGGGTATAGCATGCTGTATTTGTTGCTTCTGCCCAAAATCTTTGAGGCAGTTTAGCTTCAGCTATCATGGTTCTGACAGCTTCCTTTAGTGTTCTGTTTCTCCTTCCAGCAACACCATTCTGTTGAGGGGTTCTGGCAGCAGAGTACTCATGATGTATTCCTTTGATGTTACAGTACTCTTCAACAGTAGAGTTTGTAAACTCTGCCCCTCTATCTGATCTGATCTTCAATATTTTGATAGTCTTCTCATTCTGGATCAGTTCCATCAGATTAGTAAGATGTTCCTTGGTTTCACTCTTTTTCTTCATGAAAATCACCCAAGTATATCTTGAATAATCATCCACAACAGCTAGGCAGTACTTCTTTCCACCATTGCTGACTGGATCAATGGGTCCAAATAAGTCCATATGTAATAGCTCCAAAATTCTTTCAGAAGATTGGTGCTTCTTGCTTTTGAAAGATGACTTGATTTGTTTACCCTTCTGACAGGCGTCACAGAGCTTGTCTTTGCTCATGACTGCTTTTGGAATCCCTTCTACCAAATCATTCTTGATTAATCTGTTTATGGTCTTGAAGTTTAAGTGATTCATCCTTTTGTGCCACAGCCAACTAACTTCACTTGGTGCAGATGCAACCAAACAGACGTTTGAATTCTTGTCAGCAGAATCCCAGTCGACTATGTAGACATTCCCTTGTCGTCTTCCAGATAAAATTACCTTCTTTGTACCAATCTGTTCGACAAAGCACTTATCTGTTGAGAAGATGACTGAATATCCCTTGTCACAAAATTGACTTATGCTCAACAGATTATATTTGAGGCCTTTGACATATGAGACGTCAGATATCTCTATGTTTCCTCTGATTAATCTTCCTTTAGCTTTAATCTTGCCTTCTTTGCTGTCCCCAAAAGTAACCTTTGGACCATCCACAACAACTGCATCAGTCAGCTCATGTATGTTTCCACACATGTGTCTTGAACATCCACTGTCCAAGTACCAGATCTTCTCTACTTTACTCCTACTCCTAATCCTAACCTACAAAACAAAAATAAAATTGTTTTAGGTACCCTTATTGAGAGGGTCCTGAAGGATTAGTTTCACCTTTGACAACCCAAGATGTTGAAGTCTTAGGCTTCTTAGGTTTCTGAGTTTTGACAGGAGCATGAACAGTTTTATTTTCATCATAATTATCAGATAAGTCATGTTGATGATCAGTATGATAAGAATAGTGTTCATAAGCAGGGTAAGGTGCATGATAAGCAGGATATGCATGCATTGGATGAGCAGGGTAAGGTGCATAGTAACTAGGAAATTGAGGTGCATGATACATAGGATGATATGCAGCAGGTTGCACATAATATGACTCATTTCCATACCAAGCATTTTGATTTTTCTTGTTCTTATGCTTCTTTGGCTTACTAGGTGCTTGCTCAACTTGTTTAGACTTAGCTTTACCACTAGTCTGATTGACTTTAGCTTTATCAGCAGACTTCTTAGGACTCTGCTGTTTGGTCTTACTAGTCTTATTTCCTACACTAGGCTCTTTGCTCTTTTTAGCCTTAGGAGATTTCTTCTCCTTTAATTCTTTCTCAGGTGAAGTAGGTCTAGCAGTTTGAACATACAGAATGACCTTACTATTGTCAGCTGATATAAATTTTTCAGTATGGTTCAACTCTTGCTTATCCTGTTCTAAAGGCATCTTCTGTTTACTGGATGTATGCGTGGATGCAGCAGATGATTTCTCATGAGACTCGATAATCTTTTCAAGTTCCATGATTTTTCCTTTATAAACTTCACATTCAGCTTTCAGAGATTCATGCTCTTGCTCAAGCTGTTTATACTCGACTGATTCTTTTGGCTTTTCAGCTTTAAGTTTCAGTGAGTTATTTTGCTCTTTTAGCAAGCTCATCTCTTCCTTAAGCTTAACAAATTCTCCAGCAATAGTAGTATTATTTAACATCATTTGCTCTAGAGAATCAAACAATTCATTATTTTGAGGAGTTACCTCATCCTCAGAATCATCAGAGTCCTTTGCCATCAGGCACAGGAGAGCAGGTTTTTCTTCATCAGAAGATTCTTCATCAGACGAGTCTGAATCTGAATCAGATGAATAGACAACAGCAAGCTTTTCTGCTTCAGCCATCATTGCTTTCCCTCTCTGATACTTTCTTTCTTTTCTCATTTTCTTCTCCTCTTCAGTGTACTTTTCTGCTTTTGGATATGGGCAGTCTTTGATGAAGTGTCCCAATTTCCTGCAGTTGTAACACATTAGTTTTGATTTATAATCATCTTTATCTTGAGAAGAAAAGTTAGGTTTAGAAGTAGAAGCATTGTTGTATTTGTTCTTCATTTTTCTTTTGTAGAACTTCTTGATATTATTCATCAACAGTGCAACGTCTCCAGCAGTGTACTCCTTCTTGTTGAGTAGAGTGGCTTCATCAGATGAGTCCACTTCTTTGCTTTTCTGTGCTAGTCTTCTGGTGTTTTCAGCAGCAACCAGTGCAGCTGTGGGTCCTGAAGTTGAGGTTTCTTCAATACCCATCCTAGGCAGTTTATACTCATAAGCCTTGAGTACAGAAAACAGCTCTGTAAGAGAGATCTTCCCCAGATCCCTTGATTCTTCCATTGCTGTCACCTTCATGTTGAACTTAGGAGGTAAGGCCTTCAGTACTCTGATGGTTATCTCCTTGTCTGTGAAGGTTTTTCCAAGCTTCAGTACTTCATTTAATATTCTTGTAAACCTTGTGTCCATCTGATCAATGGTTTCAGTGGACTTCATCTTGAAGTTATCCAGCTTTTCTAGAGCAACACTCAGCTGATGCTCCTTGATAGCATCATTGCCTTCGCTCATATCTCTGACTTTGTCCCACATCTCTTTTGCAGATTTGCAATGTTTGATCTTGTCAAACCGATCATTATCCAGGGCTTTAGTCATGATAAATCTTCCAATCTTGTCCAGGTTGAACAGCTTGATTTCTTCAGCTGTCATTTCGCTCAAGTCTTTTTCCACCACGGTATCAACTTCATTGATTTTTATCGTCTTGGTGAACTTGAATGGACCTTTTGTAATGCAAGTGAACATGTTGTCATTGTAGGCAGCAAGGAAAATCTCCATCCTGATTTTCCAGTCTTCGAAGGACATGCCAGCAATGTGGGGAACATGGTTTATGCATTCCATTTTCAAAAAGTTTTGATTTTTCAAAAAAATGCTCTTTTGAAAAAGTTTTCAAAAACCTTTGAAAAACACTTGGATCAAGCTCGTTGATCAGGCAGCTGATTCAAATGAACCACCTGCTCTGATACCACTTGTTGGTCCCAAGTGGTCAGATGAGGTCTAGAGGGGGGGGGGGGGGGTGAATAGACCTCTGAAAATTTTTGAACTTAAAAACTTTTCAGTCTTCTGTCAGCAGACTAAGCTGATGAAGAACAGTAAGCAGACTAGTCTGATCGTGAACAAATCTTGAACAGACGACTGACCACTCTTCTTACAGTAACTTAGCTGTTTTTCAGCAAAACAGTTTTTCAAAGAGTATACTTGCAACGGATTGTTTTAAAGTGTTTTTCACAAGTAGACTAAGTTCTTAAAAGATTTTCTCCTCAGTTTTTACAAACTCCTTTTAAAATCTTTTAGACAATTCAAAGTGTTTAAATATGCAAATTTTAAATATGCAAGAAAGTTTTATATGCAAGATAACACAAAGAATTTTTATAGTGGTTATATGGATAAAAATCCTTTAGTCCACTCTTCCAGATCACACAGATTCTGGGTTATACTATAATCACTTAGATTACAATATTTCTCCACTTACACCTAAACAACTAATGAGAAGGCTGTAAGCTCACAATAGGAATTCACAAAGAAAACCTATCCTCTGAAGTAGAATCACTCACACAGATGGATTCTCACTTCGCACAACACTCAGCTATTACAAAATCACTCAGATAATGTTTTTCTGATTTCTTCAACTTGGTTTCTGTCAACAGATGACTTCCACCAGACGAGTGAGCTGTTCGAGCTTTTGAGACTTAGAAAAATTCTGCTTCAAAATCGAAATCTCTGATTGTTGTTGTGTGTCTCTCTCTTCGAACTTTGCTCTATTTATACTTGGATTTGAATTTATGACCGTTGAAGGAAATCACATCTTCAAATCCATCCTTCAGCTCTTTTTGAAACGGCTCCCTGCAGCAATCGTACAGTGTACAGTACCTTTCTGTCCATCGCATTTAATGCTGCATTTAATGCACTCTGCTGATCCGAGGATATCTTCAATCATTTGCCATTACTACCCTTCTCTTTCAGCATTTATTACGCCAGGTGCATTTATTACCGTTGGACTAATCTCTTGATCTCTTCTACTTTGCTGATCAAAACGACTCTGCTGATAGATACTCTGCTGATCAAATACTGAACTAATCTGATTTGACTCGGCTGATGACCTACCCTTCTGTTCGCTGTTTCAGCAAGAGATCACTAGTCTTCTGAGCTTTGAACTTTGAACTCTTCTGATGTCTTCTTTTACTTGTTCAAAATTCTTCTAAGGGAACTAAGCTTTCCATACTTAGCTGATTATGATGTTTTGGGAATCATCAAAACCTTCCCTTAATTTCTGACTTCTTTCATCTTCATCTTCATCTTCATCCAACAAATCGTCTAAAACATGGACGATGCAAAAGTTTGGTAAGAAGCTAAGAGACTAGAGAAACCCACTAAAACAGAAGTGCTATAAGAAAAACTTACGTCTTGATGATCAAATGAAGTTGAAGGACCCAAGAGTGCATGAAAACATTTTGAGTATTTGATTGGGTATTGGTCTGCTGACCATGCCCAGGAAATCAGTAGGAGAAATCAGGTTAGTCATTCATGACGTATCCACAATCATACTACAGGGACTAAAAGTTTCGCTAGAGTAAGGAAAGAACAGGTAAGTATAGCTACACAGAATGCTATTTTTTTTAGCATAAACATTAAATTGTTATTCTGATTGATTTTGTATAGTTCTAGAGAGATCAACTTGAGCATGTTCCATCCCGAGCTGAACAATTTAAGCATTATTTCACAAAAAAAGATTGCACTCAAACTGTAGTTGTAAAAACTGCAATTGTATGTCTATAATTAATTATCTTTTACTAGTATTGTTATGACAACTAATGTAGTGCTTGTATTATATACATTTTTGGTGGCATACTTTATGCGAATGTAGGATAAGATGCAAGAATTAATAGATAACGAAAATCCTGATGCGTCTAGTAAGGTTTTATCAAGAAACGACTCATATGCGCAAGCCACGAGTCTAGACAAAAATGGACGAGTTGGTATGTGTGGCCCTGGTGTTTGCCCATCAATAGTATTCAATGATACGTTTACTCGTGGAGCAAATGAGAACATGCTCATTAAAACTTTGCAGCATGAGAACCAACAGTTAAGAAGTGAGCTACATCTATTCAAATCTCAAGCTATTGACGAGCCGCTTCACGAGAGTTTGGTTAATGATTCCACACATGTTAATTTTTTTTTTCTTTTGGCTAAAACATTACCTAGTTTAATATGTCACTATAATATATTACTTACATCGACTCCGTATACATCCCCTAGGCCACTGAAGATCTGACTCCAATTTTGCAAGTGTCAAGACGAAATGATTGGGAACTGTCCATGCATGGTGATCTTGGTATCAATAGTCAGGTAAAACTTCTATAATTCCATTTATTATTCATGATTTAAGATCCACTAAATTGGATAAACATTTCTATCTTTTCTTTTGTATGTGTCACTAAGGCTAAATCATCAAATCACTTATTTGTAACATCTGCTGGATTATTATTGTAGTAGTAAATGTTATACTAAATGTTCTTGGCTTTGTAAATGAATTGAACGCATGTGAGTTGTGCATGATTTAAAATTGGTTTATTAAACTTAACATTTTTTTTCCTATTTTAATTTGAATAGTAGTTATACAATTATATCACGGTGGAGGGTTATACTTCATAATTAATATAATTTAGACTAGTAAATTGTATAATGACATATGTTTTATTTTTTTGTCATATCAAAGATATAGTTTGTTTGAAGAGTATTATAAAACCAATAAAAACAATTGCTATTGGAGTACTATATAGTATTGATCCATCTAGTGAAGTGGGTGAAAAGTAGTTGAGGCCTGATCATTGGGAAAGTTATGTACAAGTCGTTGTAAAACCTGATGAGCGCTTGGTTAGAGCATGTAGACAATACAAAACTATTGGAGAAGCAGTTGGGGACTACATTGCATTGCCAAAAGGTTTTGTGGTAAGTAGCAATTTTAATCTATAAATTGTCAATATTACTACTTTAAAATCATAACAATATTATTAGTAATGGTAGTAATGTGTTTTTATATCTTTGTGCTCTACGTGTAGATATCAAAGGAACACTACAACAAAAGTGTTTTTCAGTGACACTCTGGTGTTGACATTTTTTTCAAAATGTCAGAACAACTTGATAACATAACATCCTTAGCAGATGCCACGATAGTCAACTCATTGGTGGGATTAGCCTGTTAATATTGTGACATTTGATATGATAATGTCATGCAAATTCTATAAGATAATATTTCTAAAAAATGCCATATTAGTTGGTCATTTAGTGGCATTAACATTAGTGATATTTTCTATGAAATGTCATAATTTATAAGAAGTTATCCATGGCATTTAGACTTAAAATGCCAGTAGTAGATATTTTTTTTTAAATGCCACCTGTCATGGTTATTTTGTGACATTAACTTATTTAGTAGCATTTTTAATATAATTTTATATATCTTAATAGAAGTACTGATGACATTTAGTCTAAAAATGTCACAATTATTTTAGTATCCTTGACAGACTATTTATAGTTTGTTTGATTGTCAGGAAAATGAGGAAAAATCCCTTTCGACGTTAATTTTTTACGGCTCATGCCGACATCATCCATAAAGACATTTTGTAAAATTAGTGTAAAAAAGGTTGAAATTGGGTTAGTCAATGAAAAAATGGTTAAAATCGGTGAAATCATTGGTAAAACAAGTGAAGTCGATTTGTCACCCTTGATCTAGTGGTATTTTTGGAATTCAATTTTTTGTATGAAATTAACACCGTAGGAGTGTGACTTAAATGAATTCAATTCATTAGCGATAATTTTAGTATTTTATCAAATATGGAGGGTGGTCAATGTAATTATACTAATCTCATGATAGTTCAAGTAATTCTCTCAATATTTTACAAGATCTTGATTTTTTTTGAGAAAATATTTAAGATGCTTATAAATTTATTATTTGTTAAAAAAGAAGAATATAATGAAATTTAAAACTCTAAAATTCTTTTTTTTTTTTAAAAAGAAAAAGGCCAAAAGAAGAAATGAACAACAATTGTTGTTATACATGACACGTTATCTAATGTAAATCTAAGAAAAAAATGGAATTCGCGCTTTATGTGTATGCAAAATCAGCCCTAAATATCATTACGATCATAATTGTCCTTAAGTGGGGAAAAAAGGGCCTAACTAAAGGGAAAGGAAACAAGGGGGTGCAAAATCTTGCGCAATTATGTACTTCGTGAAAACCAAATCAGCAGTTCATGATGGAAATCAATTTCAAAACTTCATATTTCATCCTAACTTTCCAGAAATCTGAAAGTACTCGAGAGAAATTGTCCGAATTTTGGGCGGACTATGATAATATGAAAAGGGAAATCCCTAAGGCTTAAATCTATGAGTATCCTGAAATTTTTCACTAACACACTTCTTTCAGTTCGATTCTTCAGCAAGTGAGCTTTTCTTTAATTCCAGTATTTGATATATTTTGAGGTAGTAAATAGTAAACACTCCAAATACGTTAATGAATTAATATATATATTCACATATTTTGTTTTGTTTTTTTTTTTTTGTAAAGAATTGGCATAGGTCGAAACATAGACCTTCGACACTATTGGAATGATTCAAAAATCATAGAATTGGTATGTTAATCTAATTTTTGTTCTTTACACTGGAATGTAAATCTTGCCATTGGACCCTTGAAGGCCTGAGCTTTAAGGCTAAGTTTTTTCCCAATATAATGCTTTCTTATATTCCAGTATAGATTAATGGCTCATTTTTGCCCTTGGTTTTGATGTATGATTTAGTTACCTCATAGTGTTGTTTTTGAAGCATTAAATCCATAGAAATGTGATCTTGATTGATTTCTTCATACGATTGTAGAAAGACCAACTTAAGTTCAACTCAGTAAATTTTGTTAATTCATTGTTTCACAAAGAAAAATTGCACTCAGTCTGAAACTATGAAAAATGCAATTGTATGTCTTTAACTAAAGTTAAAGTTTTTGCGATAATTAACTTAGTGATATAGATGTGCTTATATTATACTCTATAATTGATTGTATACTTTATTTGTATGTTGGATAAGATGCATGAGAAGGAAAATGATAGTTTTGATGTGTCCAATAAAATTTTACCAAGAACGCTCGTATGCACCATGGGTAGAGACAAAAACTGGCCAGTTCGTATATACGATGCTGGTGTTTTATCATCATTCGTATTCATTGGTATATCAACTTGTGGAGCAAAGTAACTTGGTCAAAGTTTTGCAGAAACAGAAATACCAGTCAAGGACTGAGCTTCATCAACTTAAATCTCGAGGTATGCTGAAGACAAGTCAAAAGAGTTTGATAATGATTCCACATAGGTTACAATTTTTCCTTTTGATTAAAATTATTTTTAGTTTTTTGTTCGGATTATATTTTTCTTACATCGACTTATTATATTTATCCCAGTACACTGATGATCATCAATACTTTCTGTTGTCTGCTTCACTTCGTGTGAGATCCTAAATAATCCAGTCGTAGTAGTAAATGTTTTTTCTTTGCTTTCTAAAGTAACTTAACATATGTGAGTTCTTTGTACGTGCTTATAAATGCTTATGTTCTAATTCATTTAGATCTTGGCCTTGTCAACTGATTTTGGTGCATAGTTTTATAATTGGTTTGTTGAACTTAGCAACTTTTCTATTTTGATATGAACATTTATATGATTTTATCATAGAGGAGGGTGGCCTGAATGGTTACCCTTCATACTTTTTAATATACAAATTGGAGATGCAGTTTGTTTGAAAAGCATCATAAAACCAGTGGAAACAATTGATTGATCATTGGGAAATTTATGTACAAGTCGAAGTGAAGCCTGATGAGCATTTGGTAGGATCATGTAAACAATACGAGACTATTGAAGACGCAGATACGAGGTCAAATATTTTGTGGTAACCATTTTAATCTATAAAATGTTAATATTACAACTTCAATTACAATAAAATATCAGTTCTGGTAGTAACGTATTTTTTATTGTTGTGATATACATGTAGATGTTGAAGGAAATAGAATCTCATCCTTATGGATGATTATGATTCTTTGGAGGATGCATTATTGGAAGACTTTGGGTATTGATGATACATATGGTTCCAAAGGATAAACTTTCTTAGATAAATATCAATTTAGTTGGAAATGTATAGTTTTTTTTTTTTAAGCGACATTTGAATAATGTTATTATGAATGACAATCTCTTGCATTACATTCGTTATAATGGTCATATTTGAATTTATTAATTGGCTATGATTACTTTAATTCATATTTTAAGATTTATTGATATTCAAATTCTAAATTATTCTTTGCGCATTAAATATAAATATTTTATATGATTTGAGGTTTCACTTTATTAATAATGTTTAAGTGACACTGTAAAATGTCTTTTGAATATTATTTTGTGGTATTGTACGAGGTCATTATTAAAGATGTAACTGACATTGCTTGAGATCATTAATAACGTTACAAGTGGCGCTTTAAAATATTTTTGAATTATCTTTCCATGTCATTTAGAAATGCAATAATTGACAACATTTATTGACATTTTGAAGTAACACAAAACTATTCTATTATGACATTTTAAAATGCAATAATTTATACTTATTATGTTATAATAAAATGTCAAGAATTTAACATTTTATGGCATTTTATTATGTCAATTCATTTGATTATAATGGCGTCCCACAATGTCATGATTTTTAAACTTATGTGGCCTTTTATTTATGTAACTAAAGAGACATTATAATGACATTATAGTTTTAGCTACATCGCTGTAAATGACACTTACTAAAAATGACATTATATTTGAAAATGTCACCTCAATATCTTTTGTATGACATTTTTTAATGTCTGTAAATCACATATTTGTTGTAGTGGAAATAGATTCCCGTCTTTACGGATGATTCAAATTTTCTGGAGGATGCACTATGTGAAGACTTTGAAGATTGATGATATACTACAACAAAAATGTGTTATTTTTCTTTCCTTGTTTTTTTCGACTCTTGAATAATGTTATTATGGATGACAATATTTTGTATTGCATTCATTATATATAATAATAATAATCATATTTGAAATTAGTTTATATATTTTATTTATATTTAGAAATTATTAATTGAGATTTATGAAATATTAAATATATATATATATATATATATATATATATATATATATATATATATATATATAATTTATTATTATGATTTTAAGGTTTGTAGTGACATTATGAAAATGTCTTTAAAATATATTTTATGACATTATACGAGGTCATTATTAATGTTGTAAGTGACATTTTTTAATGTTATTTTGTTTTAATGGTGACATTATAACACACCTTTTTTATGATTTTTTCTCACATTATTTGATGCCATTAATAACATTATAAGTGGCATTTGAAAATGTCTTTGAATTACCTTTTCATGTTAGTTAAAAATGCAACAATTGACAATATTTATTGTCATTTTGATATAACACAAAAGTATAATATCATGACATTTTAAAATGCAACTACTTATACTCATTGTGGTTTACAAAATGTTAGAAAACTGACTTTATTTGACATTTTATTATGTCAATTTATTCATTTCGTGTGGCATTCCATAATGTCAAGTACTTCAATTAGTGTGGCATTTTATTATGACAATTTTTTATGTGGCATTCCATAAGGTCGTGGTACTTCTATTGGTGTGGCATTTAACTTGTGCAACTAAAGAGATAATACAGTGACATTATATTTTTAGCTACATCGCTGTAAACTGCACTTCTTAAGAATGACATTATACTTCAAAATGTCACCAACATATATGTTGTATGACATTTTGCAATGCCTTTAAAGTACATATTTGTTGTAGTGTTGATTTAAAAAAAATATGTACAATAATAATTTAATATTATATCATATAATATAATTAATATCTAGTTAAAATTAAAGAACATATATAAAAGAAAATAATATTAGAGGAGAGTCGTATATAATTGCATACATATATATACACTAGGGAGCTGCACCGCGCAAGGCGCGGTGTTTGGTGCCCGTTATTTGTGTTGTTTATCTGAGGAAGTTGTAAAGAGAAATTGTCATATAAAAATTAAAGTTCAAAATAGATAATATTTTTTCATTTGAAACATACATGGAGGTACTGAGTTATGGTACAAAATAAAAGATATGTTAGATAGGCAATGGTTCTTCATTAACTTTCAAAAGTTTGCATTGATAATAGAGACAAAAAGTTTCCAATTCTAATCATATTTTTACGTTTCCCAGTTCTCTTATTCTTCCATTGCTTCTCATATCAATGCGTGTCATATGTACTACATCAAGCTAAAACAATATTGAAAAGGACACCAACATCGAATGTACAAGCTTTATTCCCAATAGTCACTGGTAACACCTTTCATGTGGCAATAAGTATATGCCCGCATATAGTATTATTTAAATCAAATTATGACAAATATTTTGCATAAAAAGAAACCTAGTTATTAGGGTTTGTTTGTTTGACGTTTTCCAAAAAAAAATTCGTGTTTGGGAAATGGCAAACAAACATGTTTTCTATTTTCTCAAATAAATTTTTCCTCTCTTAATTTTCTCAAACTACTCTCTCAAAAGCCAAACAAACAACAATGTTCAAACAAAATCTATACAAACTCTACTCTGATTTGACATAAAGTAACATATCTTTTATATCATTTATCTCACATAACAAACATGATTTGACATAAAGTCTTACACATCTTACACCTACAACCCGGCTCTTCCAAAAAAAACCTACACCTATTATATTTCTCAAAACCACTCTCTCAAAATCCAAACAAACAACATTACGCAAATCGAGATTATTTCACAAACACTCACTACTCTCCCAAACTACTTTTCGAAACACCAAACAAACAGGCTCTACGGCTTTCAATTTTTCTCACAAGCTTATCTCCATTTGAACACTTAAAAATGACAAGAGAAATAGTATATCTTTACCGGTTAACATCAACATACTATGCGAAATCATTCTTAGCAATAGCTTAACTTTAATGTTGAAAAGTATGAAAATAAAAGTAAACTTGTATTAATCCTTGGCAAAGTAAAATGAATTATGGATATGAGAAATCCAAAAGTTTTGATTTGTATTTTTCTTTCCTCAAGAATGAATTGCAGAGATGTAGAAACTTTCCGACTCAATAAGATATTTTTTCTATTTAAGATAATACCACCAGAAGTTAGAAAAATTTCAGGAAGGAAGTAATATATTGCACTAAATTGGAAGTATGACTATTATATCAGTACAAATCTCGGTGCTAAAAGTCATCTATAGCCTCAGCTACATCCAAAGCCAATGTGATATGCAAAATATATATAATACTAGCGTTTATATAGACCAGGAAAAAACTGATGCACTTAGATAATTATGTGTGGATCAACTTATTACCTAAACTAATCAAGTACGTACCTCAAAGTTCGATACCAAAAAACTTTAAAGATCATGACCACAATGTTGCTAAACAAAAATAACATAACACTGCAAAAAAAATTGAAGAGTTGATTTTGAAAACACAATAAAACAGATAAGCTATAATTTAAATAGCTTAATTAAATTCAGCAAGAAATTTCTAACCAAATAAAATGAATCCACTGTCAGCAATGCATTGAAAGTGCACGCCTGATTTCAAAAAATTATTCAGGATGATCATTTTTTGAACTGCGCTTCTCATCCCAATCTTCCCATGCACTTATTAAAGCAGAAATCCTAAGCAACTATTCACCATATCATCTTGCTCACAGTAAAATTTGGTACTTTAAGCAATGATGCCAACTACCTGGAGCAACATTTTACAGAACCCAAGTCATGTATAAAGAGCCTCTATTATGCAAGCATGATCCAAGATTAAATAAAGCAGAAAACATCAATAAATCAACATTTTGAACTCATGAAAAGCAAAGTTAAATACAAACTAAACAAACATGTTATCATATGAACCCTGCGATGAAGAAATGATAATATATTTAGAGCCAATAAAGAAAATATCAACCTTAAAAAATATAAATACGAATAATAAACTAGAATTTGACACCTGAGAAACCCTAAGAACACTAATACACACGAAAAAATGGATAGAAAGAGAAGTGAAGACGCTGCAATATCACTAGAAAAATGAAAAGCATAAACAAAATTAAACAATTGAGGAGATGAGATACAGTAAATGAAGGGCACATCTTCACATAGCCATAATTAATATAAATGAGATGATTGAACTTTGGACAGAAGAAAAAACTCAAGGAAACACCATATATCTTATATAAGTAACAAACACAAAGAAAGGTACTATGCAAAAGCAAAGGAAATGTACATTTTTTAAGAAATATGATCCTTCTTTGATCTAATTCTCATTCATCATAGCGTCTCAACCCCTAGAAGATCCTGATCAAGCCGAAAACGATCAAAGGAATCCCATTGTTGAGAAGGGTACCTACAAAAAACTCAAAACATCACTCATAAGATTATAGCTTCTTAAACTCAATAACCTCAATAATAAAACTTCATTTTGCAATCACAATCTAAATCTTGGTGTATTTGAATTCAGTAAATATTAAACATTTAGGACAATTCGAATTATTATACAATTAAAAAAAGAATTTTGAGAACATTGATGTGATGTTTATTTTCTTTGAGCACCAAGGGTAGAAAACAGATAGATGAGGTTTGATTCCCAAAACACACCAACACCAGTCCCTATCTCAATACTGAACAAATGAAATGAACGAAAATAATGATTATCAAAGGAGACCGAAAAATTGTGCAATTAAAAGTGATCTAACAAAAGAAAATTAGTTTCTATGTAAGTAATAGTATCATGCTGGCCTATGTAATCATTAGTACAATGCGTTAAAAACCTCTCAAGATTGATGTATAAAACAGTTTATTATTGTCTTAATATTATCGGTGGTGTTTAACAATATGTGCACTCGAAATATACTATAGTACATTTATTAAATGACAAAAGGAAGTATATTATAATATTTTTTACCTACATAAACTAAAAATAAACAAACGAAGTAGTGGAATTTAAGATATTGTTAAATTATTTGAATTGATAACATAGACTATTAATTTTAATTGGAAAAGTTACAGAAACTTGGTTGTAAAATGGAAAGCATAAACTTAATATCTAGTATATATATTTACTATTAATGAAGCTTGTGTGATAAAATTATTCTATATTTAAAGGAATTGGATATAAATCTTACCGTTCCGAAAATAAAGTTTTCAGATAATATGAATTCTTAATATAAGACATAATAGTTCATGTCACTGAAGATTAGTATAATTTAGACAAAGTTCAAAAATGTTTACTTGATAAGGACTGAAAATCAGAATTTACTTAGTAAGGATGAGGTTACGGATGCGATCCATGTACCTAGGAACGGGTAGATATTATACTGCAAGCAAGCACTTCTGCAAAATAAACAACATATTTGAAGTATGTGTAACAAATAAGCAACAAGCAGTTAAATTACGACTAAAAAAAAAGGATAATATATGAAATCACCTTGCTTAAAAGTAATGACCTCCAATCTCCCAATTCTTTTTTCTGATCAGCTACAAAAGATTATGAAGTCAAAAATGGACAAATATTTAAAGATTTGAAACATATAGTTAGAAGCTCCAAGACTTGTACCACATAAAGATCCAAAAAATGCTTAAAGGAAATCCTTACCTTTTCCACATGAATTGGCCAACAACACCCAAAGAACATGGAGAACAAGAAAACCTCTAAGCCAAGACCAAAAATCATACCTTCAAAAACAAAAAGTTAGAAAATACAGAAAAAAGTTCGAGTATTAGCTTTTCACCTTCTAACTTCTAAGGAAGTATCAAACAAGCACCAGGGCCTGCACAAAACAAAACAAAACTAATAAATCAACAAAAAAGACGATAATACTAAATACCAAGATAATCAAAAAGAGCAGAATTTTCAACATTTTAATTAAACTCTCATAGAATCATCTCCACCTCTCCATCGCATAGCTCCCGCACCTGCTCTAGCACCCAACCGGGACATATCTTTAGTGTGTGCAAAAAACACATTTAGGTGCAAGAAGAGTCCTACAACCAACTACAACTATAATGCAAAAGATTACAAACTGTTTTGTAAAGAAATAGGAACATAATGAAATTTAATATTATGCATCACTATGAAGCAAATAGGAACATAATGAACAAAAAATGCTTACAGAGCTTGTACTTTGATGAAGAGAAGAGCAACTTGCTTTCTTACGTTACTGCACATATAAAAGAAATTTCTATTACAAATTAAAATCCACATACAACAAGAAAGAAGGAAAAAGACAGAATGATAAAAAGAGAACCATTACCGTAGATGAATTTATGCACATGAACAATAAAAACTGAATCAACACATACATAATCCAAAAAGACACTTAAGCATAAAATAAGTAATCTAACCCAAACCACGAATCATTGTAAAACGCCGCTGCAAAATTACAACAATAAACAGAGGCAACATAAAAAAGTAAGTAAACAAAATTGAAAGAAGAAGTAATAGATAGGTCTTCATTGGAAACCAAGATAAATGGACCTACAAGGGAAACTAAGTGAAATCAAGAAACAATATTCGTAAATTAAGATAGCAGGAACCCAAAATTGTACAATTCAATACAATATTTTTACAGACAAATATATCTTTCACGAAGGAACCAAAAATTAAAACAGATCAAATGCATGTCCTCTGTATGTCAGTTGCTAAAAGAAACCCAAAACCGAAATAAAATAGAAAAACAAAGATCAAAACCCCTTGCAGAAAAGGTAAAAAAAAGGGTGAATGAAAAATTAGAAGTAATAGCCAGAAATTGAGCTACCGAAGCAGCAAATGGCGTTCATCAGTCTCCCTCCAACCGTCTATTTCTTCCCACTCTAATGGTGTAGACGTGTATTTTGGGGTTCAACTGAAGGGTATGCGTATAACAGAAGAGAGAGAAACTTGAGAAGTTAAGATTGCAAAAAGGGTTTGATTTTTTTACAGGCTTTTCATGGGGGAAGCTTATTGTAGAAGCCTAAATCAAAGCTTATCAAAGAAGCCTAAACCGAGCCACCGGTTACACAACAACAACAACGCATACGACATCGACAATTTTCTTGTGTAACAAAATAGAGAAAAATGGAAAGAGAACTTGTAGAAGATTAGTTTCATTGCTAGAGAATAAGGATAAGTTGGAGAGTTTGATTAGAAGGGGATGCTTTGGTACTTGGTGCCACAGCAAAAGTCAAATATCCTCCTAATAAATCAATTCCCAAAGCAGGTAAAATTAATTGTATAGAAAATATCTGATTTAAAGAAGACCAAAAAAAAAATTCTTCTTGTCGAAGAATAGAATTCTTCCTCATGGCAGGTGAGAGAAACTTTTTGATTGCAGGGAGAAAGATAAGACGAAGAAGCCAAAAAAAACAAAGATAAACTAAACTTAAAAGGAAACGAAGTCGTTCCATAGACGTTTGGGAAAAAAAATACCAAGGGGCCCACCTTCAAAGTCAGACCACGAACTTACCAGCTCAAAGGCCGAAGTCCGCCCTATTAGTGTCCCAAAAGGGACCTATCATGACAGATGGTGGCCACGAATTGGAGCCCATCTGAGATGTCGGGCCATAAAAGAAATGGCCAAAATTAAATAGAAACTAAACGTTGTTGTTTCTGCATTAAAGAAGCCAGAATTAATTGGGAACTAAAATTACTTTTATAGTAGAGGGATCCATCGCTCCCTAATAGTATACTAGGGGAATGCACCGCGCAAGGCGCTATGTTGTGTGCCCAAATTTTGTGTTATATTATTTGAGCTTTATTAATGTTTATCTTCATTGGCTTTATTTATGTGTATTCAAATATTGATTTATCTTGTACTAAAACAATTTGAGGTTTTGTTAAATGGATTATTTTAATTTTTGTTAGAGCGGATTTGAATAGTTTTCTTAAGATTGTTAAGTTATGATTTAAGGAAAAAGGAAGTGTGTTTTAAACCAACTTTGAATCAGACATGTTAGATATTTATGCTCTAATGGACTAACCAATGTTTGATTTAGTTTTTAGGTATTTTACATGTAAGTTTGTCAAGTGGGATTTTAATGTATCTTCCAAAATATTAAATTAGATTTCAAGGTGAAGGGAGTAACATCCATGTTTTACAAATTAAGGTGAAGAAAATATCCTGCTCAGGACTGTTTGTTTGTGTTGTTGTGGATAATAAGATTTCTTAATCACGGAAATTTATGTTAAATTTTAACATTTTGTGATAGAATTATATAGGTTCTAAATTTAATAAAGCAAATACGACAATTGATTATATGGGAAATAGGTAATTTATTTATATTAAAATTTAACAGTAATACGGAAAAGGAAACCATTGGTTTGTAAGAAAACCAAATTCAAAATAGACTATAAAGGTGAGCTAAATTCGTAAATAAAAGTTTAACAGACTCGGACAAAAATCCAAAAACAAGCTAATCAGTTTTAACATCTGGCTCAATTACATCTTCAACAGCCTGGTTGTCCTTAACCTCAGTAACAGATGTAATGTTGGTATTATCATTGGACCCAAATGCATCTTCAATGGCCAGACCGTCTTCAGCCGCGGGAATGTTTGGGTTAATTACTACTGATGTAGAAGGTGTAGAACCCAAAGATCCTTCTATTAACAAAACGATGTAATCAGTTTCAATTTAAACAATAACATAACAAATAAGTTCAAAACTAATAACTTCCATGAAATCTGTAAAAAATACCATAATTATGAGATACTACTAATCCCGTTGCTTGTATAACTGGGAGTGATTCCTGATCATTATCTATTAAGCACCCCTCAGACTCCGCCACATTGTTCCATAAAGACAAAATAGCAATTGAGTAACTGTTTATTTAGTGCATAAAAATTAAAAATTGATGAGTGTCATAATATTTATTTTAATAATTGATCTACATGTATAATTCCAGCAATAAAAATTTCCATATGACCTAATTTCAACAAAGCTAAACGAATACTACTTAAATAAATTACATTGCTGTATTTTGTCTTTTAAAAAACATGTTCAGTTTAAACAAGTTGAAGTCAATTGGTAAGTCAGTTCAATTCATTACCATGCAACATCACATAAATTTCAGCCAAATTGTACTCACTTTTCAATTAACTTTTATAAGCTTCTAAGTTAAAGAAGAAAGCGAACAACCAACTTACTCATCAGACATTATTGCATATTCTTTCATAATGCGAGACTGGCCAGAAACAATAAGATGTCGCAAACCCCTTTTTTCAACAATATACAAGCTTCGAAAAATACCCAAAAAAAGAAAAAAAATCCTAAGAAGTAACTATTTGGGAAATTTAACTTACCTATTAAAGCCTGATTTCCAGCAAGGCTTTGTAGAGCATTGAGAGAAGCAAAGTTAAATATCAGGGTATTACACGGGATAACATATTCCCTCTCAAGTCCCACTGTAGTTCTCCTATTTATTATCCAATGATATGGATAATGAAAATTGTTGTGACGATTAGATAAGAGAGTCACTTTTGCGTTGAGTATTGAAGAAATATGCTTCCAATGATTCCTGCACAGAAAATATACAATCAAAGTCAGCAATTGAGTTAATTGAAGAAGAACGAAGAAAGAAGCAGTGAAATTAAGAAATTAGGGTTTTAAAATGTAAATTAGGGAGTTTTTAATATATGGAAATTATATGTATTTGTGTATGTATAGGTCGGTTTATTTTGTAAGTCAGTTACCTATATAAACCTGGGTTCTAAACCCAAGTGTAACATTATTTACACATTACTAATAAAATAATATTTCATTCCTTCTTTCTTTCTCTCTGTTTTTCCGTTGCATTCATATTTCAAATGCATCTCCATAATCTGATTTCCAGATCATAATATGGTATCAGCAGTGTAAAATTACACGTTTTCCGCATCAATTCACGAATTCTTCTTCGTGTTTTCATTTTTTCTTGATTAATTTTTTATCAGTTTTTTTCTTTCCTTGATCAATTTTTTTATCTCTGTTTCTTGTTTCTTAATCCATTAATGGATGACTCAACTACTACCACTGTTACTTCCACCGGAGTAGACCTCCCATGGAAGATCCTTCTCATCCATATTTCTTGCACCCTTCTGATGGGCCTGGATTGATCATTGTTCAGCATCCTCTCCGTGGAGATAATTACCCTGCCTGGTCAAAATCGATGTTATTGGCTCTAAATGTCAAACATAAATTGGGGTTTATTAATGGTTCTCTTACAGATCCTGGACCAGCAGATTCAGAGTTACAAAGTGCATGGTCACGCAACAACGATGTAGTTCTCTCATGGATTCTCAACTCAGTTTCTTCAGAAATACACTCTAGTATTATGTACACTAATTCTGCCAAAATTATTTGGGATGAATTAAAGACAAGATTTCAGCATTCAAATGGTCCTAGGAAACTTCAACTTCAAAGGGAATTGGTTAATCTTCATCAAGATTCCTATGGCTAGCGATATTGCCAGAGCAGAATTTGTTGCTGCCAGAGCAAAAATTGTTAATTGCCTAATTTACCCTTTTCTCTCTCATCTTAGTTATGTTTTCTTTCCCTCTCTCTAGAAATATTTCAAAGTACTCATTTATTCTGTTAAATTTATCTCTTTCTTCCCTGTCATCTCTCTAACTCTTCAAAAAGAACTTATAAGATATTTAACTAGATAATATTGAACTGAACCTTGAATCTAACTCAATTGTTTAGAGCTAAAGAAGAAAAGAAACATTTTTTAACCCATAAAATAGTGAATCATGGAATATAATACAAATTCCTTAAACTGTGAAGCACTCAAAGATTTTATCTCCGATTGCATCTTTTGGAAGTTTAGTTTTATTTCTTTATTTTGATTTGGGATTGTTGTTCTCAACAGATTATTATTAAAATATTATTAACAATCTTTTTTTTTCCGACCTCAAATTAACACCAGGTTTTCGTTTCTTTTTCACTCTATGAGTGATTTTTCTCTTTCTTCTATTAGTGTTATACCATGGTGAAATTGATTGCAGAATTGCTTCTCATTCTCATACTACTAAAATTGAGAAATAAACAAAAGAAATTAAATTTCTAAAGAAGAGGTATATATCTTTATTCTGCTATCTTCTTCCATAGGTGAGTGGAGGACTGATGTGACAGGCTTTCCGGTGGTTGAGATTATAATGGAGAAAAGAATTTTTAGATTGTGTTTAATAAGTCTAATTTGTAAAGAAACTAAATAAATATGCACTGATATCGAAACAATAAATAAAGACATTAAAAATAATTTTATGCTGAGGGTAATTCTGGAAAGAAATTAATCATGCTCTGGCACCAACATGCTCTGGCAATATCACTGGCCATATCCTATCAGTAAACATGTTCTTCACCAAACTCAAAGGTATCTGGGATGAACTGGCAAATTACAGACCTACTCTCAAGTCCTGTTCTTGTGGTGTCCCT